>CM037152.1:23903922-24201422 GCA_020921065.1 Vaccinium darrowii
GATCAATCAAATGCATATTTATAAAGGCACGTATACACCAAAATAAGGAATAGTAAAATTCATTTTCTAAAACAATATAATAAAATTTGGCACGGGTCTCTACAAGTAGGACATGAAGTTACTGCTGCAATTAGGAACTTCTTCAAATCTGGAAAGCTTCTGACTAGAGCTAATGCCACCATTGTGGCACTTGTTCCCAAGGTTCCTAATCCTACCAAAGTTGGTGACTTTAGACCAATATCTTGTTGCAACACTGTTTACAAGTGTATTGCCAAGATTTTGGCCAAGAGGCTTCAGAATGTTCTCCCTGATCTTATTGATCTAGTTCAGTCTGGATTTATTAAGGGTAGGAGAATTGTTGATAACATATTCCTCACACAGGAAATTATGCAAGGGTATCACAAATCCACTTCTTCTCCCAAGTGTGCCATGAAAGTGGATATTATGAAAGCTTATGACAATGTCAGATGGGACTTTCTTTGGGGTTCCCTTGCATGCATGAACTTCCACCCCAAAATGATTACCTGGCTCAAAGCCTGCGTCACCACAGCTACTTACACCTTGAATATCAATGGAGAGCCTACCGGCAACATTAAAGGTAAGAGAGGACTCAGACAGGGTGACCCTCTGTCTTCTTACCTCTTTGTGATAGTGATGGAGGTGCTCACTTGTATTCTAAAAGAGAGGTCTGGTAGGCCCGACTTTAATTTCCATTGGAGATGCAGCAAACCCAAGATCATAAATTTGTGCTTTGCTGATGACCTTATGCTTTTTTGCAGAGGTGATATAAGCTCAGTGAAACATATTCAGGACTCCTTGTATGAATTTGAATCTCTATCTGGCTTAACTCCAAGTCCTGGAAAAAGCAATGTCTTCTTTTTTTTTTTTTTGGGTAAATAAGCTTGAAATTAAAAGAGGCTAAGCGAATGTACAGCCTACAAGGGGCATACCCCAGGGAGGACAAAAGAAAAAGGAAAAGAGAATTGCGTGAAATAAAAGGGATGGCCACAAGGGCTACATGAGGGTAAGTAGGGTAAAGTACAAGATACGCAAATATAAACAAATCAACTGATGCAGTGACAGTGAAGAAAAGTGCGTGGTCCCCGGCACAACCCGCTGGGGAGGGAAAATAGGAAACCAACTCATCCCGTTGGAATAGGCCTTGGAGAAGCATGGCAAATGATACTTGATGACTGAATAGGACTTGGAGTAGTATGGCAAATGATGCTTGGAGCTTGCTTATGGAACTTGATGCTTGGGGTGGGACTTGGGAAAACGGTTTGGTGGAATTTGAGCAGCATAACGGCTGCTATTTACAATCCCCGTGAATCAGATGTCTGCCCAGAGATAGGCAGCCCAAAATACAGAGTTTTAGACTAATAAACCACTGGTAACAGGCTAGTGTAGGGAGGAAATGCTAACTAGTGTAGGGAGGAAATGCCCCCTCCCAGAAGGGACTAATACACGCTATGGGACAGCCCCCCAAAGCTAGGCAAGAGATTTCAACATTGTGGATGCTGATCAGACACACAACAGTCCAGATGAAACTAAACAACTTAAGGTAAATAACCAATCATGTCCACTGGATTTCTGGAAAATTGGGCAGCATCTCCTTTGTAACAGGTGCATAACACAGCAGGTTCTCAACAAAGTTCAATTGCAAGCAAGTAAAAATGCAGGTTGCAACAACCCTTGCAACCCACCTAATAAGCATAATCCATATACAAGTAAACAAGAATCTATAGCAAAGCAATGTCTTCTTTTCTGGAGTCCAACACTCAGTTAGAGAAGAAATTCTCCAGTTGTTGGGGTTCAGAGAAGGTACCTTGCCTATTAGATACCTTGGTGTACCTTTGTTGTCCACCAAACTAAGACACATTGACTGCAAATCCATGATAGATAGAATCACATCTAGAACCAAAACTTGGACCAATAGGGACCTCACATATTCTGGTAGGGTCCAATTGATCAAGAATGTCCTTTTTTCAATGCAAACTTATTGGTCTTCCCTCTTTATACTTCCCAAGAAAGTTACCAAAGAGGTTGAGACCATTCTAAGATCCTTTTTATGGTCTGGTCCTGACCTCAAGAAGACTGGGGCCAAAGTATCTTGGGAACATCTGTGTTGCCCTAAGCAAGAAGGTGGCTTGGGGTTTAAGTCCCTACCAACTTGGAATAAAGCTGCCATTGCTAAACACATTTGGTTTCTCATTTCTGGTGGGGAACAATCTATGTGGTGTCAGTGGGTTAAGTCGTATTTACTCAAAGGGAAAAGTTTTTGGGAAGTTAAAATGCCCAGTTCACCCTCCTAGGTATGGAGAAAGCTTCTCAATCTTAGGCCCATTGTACAATCACACATTAAGGTTATTATTGGTAATGGCAGAAACACATCACTATGGCATGATAATTGGCACCCCCTTGGCCCTATTGCCACAACATTTGGTCCTAGAGTCATTTATGATTCTGGCCTCACTAAAGATGCCACTGTGGCTGCCATTATAAGAGGCACTAATTGGTGCCTTCCCATTACCCAAACACTTGAACTCAATGAGATTAGAGATGCTATGCATTCTCTTCCCAAACCAGATCATGATCTTGAGGATCAACATAGATGGATCCTTAATTCTAATGGCAAATTCACCATCTCCTCCCTTTGGGATGAACTCAGAACACAATACCCAAAGGTACCTTGGCATAATGCCATTTGGTTCCCTGGCCACATCCCTAAATGTAGCATGATTACTTGGCTTGCTATTCATAACAGACTATATACTGGAGACAGGTTAGTATTGTTTGGCACTATCCCTATTTCCTGTTGTAGTTTTTCTATGGGAGTGGAGACTCATGATCACCTATTCTTCAATTGCACTTTCACCTCACAAGTTTGGTCTGAAATGCTTGCTCATATCAATGTTAACTGGCCCTCCAGGTCTTGGGCTGATTGGATCAATCAAATTTCAAACTTCAGAGACAAAACTCTTAAAAATTTGATTATCAAATTGATTTTCACTGCCACAGTTCACCAAATTTGGCTTGAAAGAAATAGCCGTAAATTCCAAAATGCATCATGCCCTTTGCCTACTGTAGTGAGTAAAATCCACTCATTAGTGAGGTGCAGATTGTTGTCCTTGGAAAAGCTTCCACATGGACCTCAATCCCAGGGTTTGTTAGATAAGTGGGGAATTCATTGAACTAACCTTTATCAATTCCACTTGTGCCGTTGTTGTACCTTTGTTTGTGCAGAGCAGATGCAATTGTACTGCTGCCCGATGGTTGTTCTCAATGCTGCATCCTGCAGGTTGCTGGAGGCAGATCAGTTGTTGTTGCTGATACATTCTATACTTACTTACTTGCTTGCACTTGAACCTACATGTTAAACTATAGCAAGGGCTGTTGCTATAGTTACTTACTTGCTTGATTGCACATGGATTATGCTCATTAAGTGGGTTGCAAGGGCTGTTACAACCTACATACTTACTTGCTTGCACTTGAACCTTCATGTTACTATAGCAAGGGCTGTTGCTATAGATACTTGCTAGCTTATCTGTTACTCACCTGTTGCAACCTTCATATTACTAATGCTTAGAGTTGTTTGGCATTCATCTGGACTACTGTGTGTCTGATCAGCATCCACGATGTTGAGTTTTATGGCCTAGCCTTGTGGGGCTGTCCCATGGCATGTATTAGTCCCTTCTGGGAGGGGGCCTTTCCTCCCTACTCTGTCATGTATTAGTCCCTACACTTTATGTTGCTGCTACTCTCCTTGCCACTGCTGTTGTATTATCTTGTTGCACTCTATGATGCACTCTACATCTGTTTAGCTGTGGTGGGTCTGGTTCTGTTACTGCTGCTGCAATCTGTTTGAACCATTTATCAATGCTGTTGCTGCAATCTATTTGAACCCATTATAACCTGCTGCTGCTGCAATCTGTTACTGCTGCTGCAATCTATTTGAACCCATCTGTCACTACTGCTGCTGCTGCTGCTGCATACTGCTGCTGCTGCAATCTGTTTGTTGCTACTCCTGTTGCTCTTGGTTCTCTACCACAGAGTAGAATGCTTGATCTACTACTCCTTTGTTGCTCCTGTTGCTGAGTTGTTCATGCTATTGATGTTGGTGGAAGATACTTCTGTTATCTCTATTACTAGTGCTCTTAGTGCTATTAGGAAGTTTATGTTTCAGGATTTGAGGGGAGTTTCTGGTCCTACTGTTAGTAGGTCTAGAAACTCAATCCATTTACTCCTGTATTTTCAGTTTTCAGTCCAACATGTGTGTTGGCTTTTTTTTTTTGGGTAAATAAGCTTGAAATTAAAAGAGGCTAAGCGAATGTACAGCCTACAAGGGGCATACCCCAGGGAGGACAAAGAAAAGAAAAAGGAAAAGAGAATTGCGTGAAATAAAAGGGATGGCCACAAGGGCTACATGAGGGTAAGTAGGGTAAAGTACAAGATACGCAAATATAAACTAATCAACTGATGCAGTGACAGTGAAGAAAAGTGCGTGGTCCCGGCACAACCCGCCGGGGAGGGAAAATAGGAAACCAACTCATCCCGTTGGAATAGGCCTTGGAGTAGCATGGCAAATGATACTTGATGACTGAATAGGACTTGGAGTAGCATGGCAAATGATACTTGATGCTTGGGGAGGTACTTGGGATACTTGATGCTTGAAGCTTGCTTATGGAACTTGATGCTTGGGGTGGGACTTGTGAAAGTGGTTTGATGGAATTTGAGCAGCATAACGGCTGCTTTTTACAATCCCAGAGAATCAGATGTCTGCCCAGAGATTGGCAGCCCAAAAATACAGAGTTGTAGGGAGGAAATGCCCCCTCCCAGAAGGGACTAATACACGCTATGGGATAGCCCCCCAAAGCTAGGCAAGAGATTTCAACATTGTGGATGCTGATCAGACACACAGCAGTCCAGATGAAACTAAACAACTTAAGGTAAATAACCTATCATGTCCACTGGATTTCTGGAAAATTGGGCAGCATCTCCTTTGTAACAGGTACGTAACACAGCAGGTTCTCAACAAAGTTCAATTGCAAGCAAGTAAAAATGCAGGTTGCAACAACCCTTGCAACCCACCTAATAAGCATAATCCAGATACAAGTAAACAAGAATCTATAGCAACAACCCTTGCCATAGATTAACATAATAATATGAAAGTTCAATTGCAAGCAATAAAAATGCAGGTTGCAACAACCCTTGCAACCCACCTAATAAGCATAATCCAGATACAAGTAAACAAGAATCTATAGCAATAACCCTTGCCATAGATTAACATAAAGTTCAAGTAGATTGTACGGTTACCTGGAGTATTAGCAAGCTCCATCAATGGCAGCAGTAGCAAAACGAGTCCAGCAGTGGCAAACATTCCATACTGCAGCAGCTAAACAGATCCTAGAGAATTAGCAAGCTCCATCAATGGCAGCAGTAGCAGCTCAACAGTGATGACCGCAGCAGCAGAGAATAGGATGAAACTCTGTTCCTCGCTGCAGCAAAATACAGGGGCAGCAGCAGCAACAGCAAAGCAGGACCAGCAGTGGCAAATTTTGCAGCCTTTGTTCCTTGCTGTAGCAAATACAGTGGCAGCAGCAAAAAATGCAAAAAATGCCTTTGAATCTGCCCCAACTGATTGAAGCAGCCCCATTGAAGCTGCCCCATCTGATTGAAACAACCCCGCAGCAAACAATCTATCTGCTACAGCAACAGTAATGTAGCAAGCCCCTGGATGTCTAAAACACATGATGTTCACTAGCACACAATAAAACATAAGTATGAGTGGGAAATTCAGATTATGCAATCCCCCAAATCGCTAATAACCTTTGATATTGGGGTCCCTGGGGAAGGTTTTCCAGGGACAACAATCTATACCTCACAGTTGCGTAGATTTTGTTCACAATAGTGGGAATTGTACATGTTACATTTTGAAATTTGCTAACATTTCTTTCAAACCATACTTGGTAAATTGTGGCAGTAAATGCAAGTTTGATGATTAAGGATTTAAGTGTTTTGCCTTTGACATCAGAGATGTGTTTAATCCAGTCGACCCAGGGCCTGGGGGTCCAATTTATATCTATGTGGGTGAGGATCTGAGACCATATTTGAGAAGTGAAGGCACAGTTGAAAAAAAGATGGTCATGAGACTCCACCCCAAGACAGAAGACACAACAGGAGACAGGAATGGTGCCAAATAACACCAATCTGTCTCCAGTATATAGCCTATTATGAATAGCAAGCCAAGCAATCATACTGCATTTGGGAATGTGACCGGAGAACCAGATGCACTTGCTCCAAGTCACCTTAGGGTATTGTGTTCTAAGCTCATTCCAGAGGGAGGAGATGGAGAACTCACCAGTCACATTAAGAGACCATTTATGGTGGTCCTCAATGTCTTGGTTTGGATTAGGGAGGGAAGAGATAGTATCTCTAACCTCATTGAGCTCCAAAGTATGGGTGACAGGAACACACCAGTTGGTACCTCTAATAATGGAGGCCACCTTGGCCTCCTTCGTGAGACCAGAATCATAGATAACCCTAGTACCAAATCTGGCGACAATGGGGCCTAATGGGTGCCAGTTATCATACCAGAGTGATGTGGCTCTACCATTACCAATGGCAACCTTTATGTGGGACTGAACAAGTGTTCTAAGATTGAGCAGCTTCCTCCAAACCCAAGATGGTGAACTGGGCATTTTAACTTCCCAAAAGCTCCTCCCCTTGAGCAAGTAAGACTTAACCCATTGACACCACATAGATTGTTCTCCACCAGAGATAAGGAACCAAATATGTTTTGCAATGGCAGCTTTGTTCCAAACAAAAATGGATTTGAATCCCATGCCCCCTTCTTGCTTAGGGCAACACAAGTGTTCCCAAGAGACTTTAGCCCCAGTCTTTTTAAGATCAGGACCAGACCATAGGAAGGCTCTAAGAATGGATTCAACATCTTTGATAGCCTTTTTAGGAAGAATAAAGAGTGATGTCCAATAAGTCTGCATCGAGAAAAGGACAGTCTTAATAAGCTGGACTCTGCCAGCATATGTAAGATCCCTATTTGTCCATGACTTGGTTCTAGAGGTGATTCTGTCAATCATGGGTTTGCAATCAATGTATTTTAACTTGGTGGTAATCAGTGGGACCCCCAAGTATCTCACAGGCAAGGTGCCCTCTCTGAATCCTAACAATTGGAGAATTTCAGTTCTGGTAGAGTGCTGCACACCAGAAAAAAAGACATTACTTTTCCCAGGGCTAGGGGATAATCCAGATAAAGATTCAAATTCAGTAAGGGATTCATGGATATGCCTGACTGATTTGACATCACCTTTGCAGAAGAGCATAAGGTCATCTGCAAAACATAGGTTGATAATTTTAGGCTTATTACAACGCCAATGAAACTTAAAGTCAGGTTTATTGGATCTCTCTTTCAAAATACATGTGAGCACCTCCATGACAATTACAAAAAGATAGGATGACAATGGATCACCTTGTCTGAGGCCTCTTTCACCCTTAATGTAGCCAGTAGGTTCACCATTAATATTTAGTGTGTAATTAGCTGTGGTAACACAAGCTTTTAACCATGTGATCATTTTGGGATGAAAGTTCATTTTTTTTTTTTTTGTTTTTTTTTTTTTTTTGGGTAAATAAGCTTGAAAATAAAAGGGGCTAAGCGAATGTACAGCCTACAAGGGGCATACCCCAGGAAGGACAAAATGAAAAAGGAAAAGGAAAAGAAAGAAAAGAAAAGGAAAATGCGTGGTCCCGGCACAACCCGCCGGGGAGAGAAACATAATAACAATAACTGGAACATCCCGCCAGCATGGGTGAAAATTGACAAATGGCAACAGGTGAAGTAGATAACTGTTTAATGCCATGCACTACAGACTTGATCACTTTGAATCATGTAACACAAAGTTGCACACATGATCATTTAAACTTCATCCATGCACAGCAGACATGTGATTGGTATCTTGGTTTTTCACGTCCTATCTCATGAGACCTTCATGGAACCATTGAGCTACTCCGTGTAAGGATATTTCCATGCCAAGGGACAACCCCCCACGGCTAGGTGCGGGAGGAGGCCCCCTCCCAAAGGGGATCAAACTTGCCAAGGGACAACCCCCCAAGGCTAGGAAGTCATATAAGGGAACAAACCCCATACACGCATCCAAGAAAAATTGAGCAGCATTCCCGCTATTTTTAAACCCTAGAATTCAGCAGTCTGCCCATGGACGCAATAGAGCAATAATGGACGTTCATGAATGAGGCTTCAGCAGGGGATCATGGCAACATATGATTAGTAATCGCGTGCCTAATGATTTCGGGAAATTTGGGCAGCATCTCCTTTGAAAATTGGCAACCCCCGAGGTGCAAAGAACCCCACAGAAGACATAGCAGAAGCTGTCACAGCAATGAAGCACAAAAGGTAGTAGAAACTAGCAGCCATATGCAAGTATCTATAGCAACAACACTTGCTACAGATAAACAATCAAATGCAAGCAAGAAGTAATGAAGGTTGCAACAGCCCTTGCAACCAACAGTGAGCATAAATCAAGTGCAATCAAGGTGTATGATGTATCAAGTGCAAGCAAGTAGGGTTGCAACAGCCCTTGCAACCCAATAATAAGCATAATCTAGGTACAAGAAATCAAGCATCTATAGCAACAACCCTTGCTATAGCAAACATGATGGGTCATGTGATAGCAAGCAAGTATGTATGAAAACATGGCAGTTGGGTCAATCATTAAAACAGCAAAACCATGTGAACATATTAAGTGGGTCATTCTCTCATTTGCATACAGGGACCTGTAGGAGCCACCTCAGCCATATGGTAATGTAACCTTCCAGAACCTACAAAGAAACTTCCCAAATGGGAGATAAGAGTCACAAAAGTCATATTCCGATCCTTGTTTGAGGACCTGCATCAATAGCCAAATGTAGTCAGTATAGGATAAACTTGCACACACACAAAGACCACAATACAATAGCAAAGCATCAATATTATAGAGATTCATTTTGAGAATATGCCAATCTATTACCTACCACATACCACAAACCAATTCTCAATTAGGATCAGTAGGGTCAGTAGGAAGGTTCCAAGATTCCATTAAGGTAGAGGGGCCAGCAGGGATTTTTGTGAGAGACATCAACATGTTCCTAATATCAAGACATATCCTGGCCACAACAGAGGGGATAGAATGCTGTAGATTTTGGAACTTCCTTGTGTTTCTTTCAATCCATACATGGTATATTGTAACAGTAAAGGATAGTTTAGCAATTGTGCTTCTCAGACCTTTCCCTTTAAAATTGGAGAGTTGTGAAATTAAACTAGATAGAGAATGAGATTGCCATACGAACTGAGATTTAAGGGACACAGATTGCCAAACTTGTTTAGTAAAGGGACAATTGAAGAATAGATGGTCATGAGTTTCCGTGTCCAGGCAAAAACTACAACATGGGGAGTCAATGACTCCAAATTGGACCAATCTATCCCCAGTGTTCAACCTGTACTGGATGGCAATCCAGCTTATGAGGCTACACTTAGGAATATATGAAGGAAACCAAATTATAGGGCTCCATGCAACAGGTGGAGAATGAGACCTAAGTTTGTCCCAGAGTGTAGAGATATTGAATTGACCATTATGGGCAAGTGTCCACACACATGAATCAGTATGAGGGGAATTATCTCTATGTATAGGAGGCAGGGTATCCCTTATCTCATTAAGTTCCCAAGTTTGAGTGCTAGGGAATTTCCATTGATTGTTATTATTCAATATGGCAGACACGGTGGCGTCATCAGATATGCCAGTGTCATAAATGATGCGATTGCCAAATTTTGCAACTAAGGGACCAAGGGGGTGCCAATTATCATGCCAAAGGAAGGTGTTAGATCCATCCCCAATTTTATACTGGATGTATGATTGGATGAGGGGACGAAGTTGAAGCAACTTCCTCCACGTCCAAGAAGGGCTGTTGGGGATTTTGATTTTCCAAAAGCATCTACCTTTGAGTAAGTACGATTTCACCCATTGGCACCACATAGATTGCTCACCCCCAGAGACAAGGTACCAAATATGCTTAGACATTGCAGCCTTGTTCCAAACTTGGAGGGATTTAAAGCCCAGGCCTCCCTCTTTCTTGGGGGAGCACAATTGCTCCCAAGATATTTTAGCCCCAGTGCTTCTAAGATCAGAGCCAGTCCAGAAGAAAGATCTAAGAATAGATTCGACTTCTTTAATGACCTTTTTAGGGAGAATGAATGAAAGTTCATGCAATTGAGTGTATCCCATAGGAACTCCCACCGGACATTGTCATAGGCCTTCATAATGTCCACTTTCATGGTACATTTGGGAGAAGATGTGGACTTATGGTATCCGTGCATGATCTCCTGTGTGAGGAAGATATTGTCCGCAATACGCCTACCCTTAACAAATCCTGATTGGACAGGGTCAATTAGTTCAGGAAGGACATTCTGAAGTCTACTGGCTAGGATCTTGGCAATGCATTTATAGATCACATTACAGCAAGATATAGGTCTAAAATCACCCACCTTGGAAGGATTAGGGACTTTGGGTACAAGAGCCACATTGGTAGCATTAGCTTTACGCAATAATTTCCCAGACTTAAAGAAATTCTTGATAGCTGAGGTAACCTCCTGCCCAACTATATGCCAAGTCTTCTGAAAAAACTTAGCGTTATAGCCGTCCGGGCCAGGGGCTTTATGTGGATTAAGACCCATGAAAATATCCTTGATTTCCGCATTGGATACATCATGGACCATGTTACTTCTTTGGTCAAAAGTGAGTCTCTTAGTGATGAGTTGCCTGATCCTATCATACCCAGAATATGAAGTATTGTGTGGCTTCCCAAGCAAATTAGAATAGAAGTTAACAAATGTGTTCTTGATTTCCGCCAGATCATAAGTAGTTGAGCCATCACTAAGGACAAGACTGGTGATTTTACTCCTGTTCCGATTGTTATTGATTGATTTGAAGAAGAAAGAAGTGCATTGATCCCCAAGTTTGAGCCATTGTATCCTAGATTTTTGTCTAGCTAAGCTCTCTTCGACTCTAGAAAGAGAGAGAAATTGCTTATAGACCAACTTCTCCTCCTTCTGATTAGCAATGTTCGTGGGATCAATTCCAAGTTTGGCCTGGAGTGTGTCTAGCTGGAGCTTAGAGGCAGATACTCTCTCAGTGATGGCATTGAATTCTTTGTGGTTCAATGCCTTGAGATCAGCTTGTAACCTTTTAAGCTTCTCAGTAATGTTGAACATGGGGTTCCCAATAATTATCTGCCTCCAGACCCTTTGCACTGTGGGAAGGAAGGAGGGATGATCTGCCAGGAAATCAAAGAACTTGAAGGGTCTTTTGGGAGGCTTAGCGGGTGGAGTGACGTGTATGATAGCAGGTGAGTGATCAGAGATCCCTGGTGTAGAAAAGAACGCAGATGAGGAGGTATGCGTCTTAATCCATGTGTCATTGACCAGAACTCTGTCAAGTTTAGAAGAGATGTGATTAGGATGGTCTTGTCTATTAGTCCAGGTAAAAAGGCACCCAGAGAATCTCAAGTCATCAACTTCACAAGAGAAGAGGCAATTGTTGAGATCATCCATGTGGGGAGGCCAATGAGTTAAACCACCTACTTTCTCCATGGGTTTTCGAATAGCATTAAAGTCACCAAGGATAACCCAAGGGTCACTGGACTTTAATTTGGACAGTTCACTCCATAGAACAAGTCTCTCAGTATGATCATTGGCACCGTACACAAAGGTAGCCACAAAAATATACCCTTCATGAATGGATTGCACCTCACAGTGGACAAGTTGACTTGTCGTGTGAAGAACCTTCACACTAAGTATATTAGGGTCCCAACCGACAAGAATTCTCCCTATGGGAGCATGGGTAGAGTTATGTGCATACTTCCAATGGGGGCAAATGAATTTCATGATCCTAGTAATGTTAAGTTCTTTAATCTTATGTTCGATAAGTCCAATCAGAGCAAGATTATTATTTTTCAAAAAGAGTTTGGCAGCCTTTTGTTTGAGAGGATCATTTAAACCTCTCAAATTCCAAAAACCAAAGTGCAATTGAGATTGTGAACTAAGCATAGAAAACTAGAGAAAAGCATAAAACATAATGGCACAAAATGTATTAAAATTAAAATAAAGGATATTGCCCAAAAAGGATATAACCAAGCTCATTGACCCTTAGGAGGGTCAACTCTCCCAAACCTCCCCTTCATTTTGTTCTTGTTCTTCTTGGTGTTGCTTCCTGCAGATTGAGGGCAGGATGGGATGGGGGAATCTGCTGCCTTATGTGGAAGAGTTGTTTGCTTGATGGTGAGGTTGTGCTCCTGAACTTCATTGGCCTTTGTGGGAGAGGGTGCATCTACTGTGATAACTTCATACTCCTCGATGGAGTCATCATCCTCACCAATGTTGGTTTGCTCCAATAATGTTGATCCTTTTCCTGCCTTCAACAAATCACTGGAGCTACTAGGATCAGCTGGATTGGATGGGAGAGAGGAAGAGACCACGCCATTGGTAACAACATCCAGTGCTGAACTGTTTCCCAACTCCATTGCCATTTGAACCTGATGCTGTGTAATTGGTTCCTTGTTGGAAATGTGAGCCTTATTACCAACTGTTTGCCAAGATTCAACTGGATTAGTGGGAGTAGGGGCAGGTTTAGGACGACATTTGTGACCGAACACTTTGCACTCTGCGCATTTGGGGGGAAGCCACTGATATTCCACTCTAATAGTAACCGCTTCTCCATTAGCCCTTACTTCTATTTCATCTGGAAGGTCATCATTTGCCGAAATTTCAACGCAGACCCTGGCAAAATCCATTCTTTTCTTCCCTGCAGTAGCTTCATCAACATGTATAGGTTTCCCAATGGAGCTAGCAATACGACTAAAACCAGACGGAGTCCAACATTCCAGTGGAAGCTTATGTAGTTTGACCCAAGCTGGTATTGACATAGGGTGCCTGGCAGAAGGGACCAACATCCTTTTCCAATCTGTAAGTACTAAATAACGCCGAGAAAAGAAATATGGGCCCCCTTCCAACACCTGCAACTTGGAAGCCTCGTCTCTAAACTCAAAGAAAAAACAGGCCCCTAACTGTTTCACAGACTTTGGAGCATTATCCTTCCAAACAGAACGGGCAGTAGCACATAGCAAGTTGTAGGGCATTTTCCCATCCAGAAAATAACCAATCAAGCAGTGATTCCATGCATTAGCATCAATATCAGAATCCTCTAATTCCACTACAGCATCCTTACCTCGTTGCAAGTCAGGAAAGTGTTCTAATTTCATACTTTTAGAAGGAGCTTGAGCCTTAAAAAGAGAAGCCCAATTCTGGGTTTTACCTGGGAATCTCACTGCTGCTGGTTTCACATGGAGTTCCTGATGAGAGGTATTGTTCCCGCTTTCAACAAATTCTCCTTGAAGGTTTACCTCTACACCAGAGGTAGCCGCATCAGGCTTAGCGTACTCCTCTCTCACCTGGAGGATGTGGGTTTTGAGATGGGACAGGCTAACGTTGACCCCAGAGCATTGCATTTCTTCTTCAATCGATTGGACCAGGGCCGATATACGATCCTCAGAAGCTTGGTTATGGCCTTCTCGCAGAAAAACATCATGCAACTTCCGGGCTGGGCTAGATCTATATCCACTGTTGTTGGGTGATTTTGGCTGTTGAGAAGCGGGGTTTGGGGTTACCTCAGAGACATCATGAGTGCCATCGATTGAAGTCTGATGGTGATTTGCTGCCTTGGTTGGGCTTGAGCCGCGTGATGGAGAGAAGCTAGGGTTGTGCGAACCTAACCTGGATCTTTGCGGGTAAACGCTTGACTGAACGAAGTTCGTATAGTGAAGGTTGTCGGTGCTTTTCCGTGAAGAATTAGGGCTCTTCGTGTTTGGGCTATGGGGGTTAGTTACAGGTTTCAAATCTGTAAAGGGGGTGGGGTTATTTTGTGAGAACTGGTTCCCTAGAGGGGAAATAGGAGAATTGAGGGGTGAGAGCTTGGAAGGTGTAGAGAATGCCACTCCTGGACTCTCAGAAGAAGGAGGACTTGGAGGATTGAGGGGTGAGAGCTTTGTCGTAGAATGAAGATCATCGGTGCTGGATGGGGTATCGTGAAGATCCAGGCACAGCTCGGAGAATCTTTGAGGTGGGGTGATAATGGAGGACATCAGACCTCCCGAACGTGATTGAAGATTCTTCCTGTGTAGTTCAACTGAGTTTGTAGTTTGTTTACCCAAACCACCCGAGGGGGAGGTGATTCCGTCGGCCATGGCTGGCTGGTAACAGATGAAAACTAGGGTTTCTCAAGGGGAGCGCGAGAATCGCCTTAATCGCCAGAGGAGACAGCTGACGTCAGCCATTTAATAGCAAGCTCTCTCTTGTGTTGGCTTTTACTTTTCTCTTCTTACTTTTGTTTTCTTTTCCTCCTGGGGTATGCCCCTTGTAGGTTGTAAATTCGATTAGCCTTTTTTATATTTCAAGCTTATTTACCAAAAAAAAAAAAAAAAAAAAAAAAAAAAAAAAAAACAACAATCTGTCTATCATTGGCCTGTTAGAACATAAAATAAAAGAATCTAATTTCAATAGGATTTTTGGCTCCATGATTCCCTTTTGGTCTTTTGTTCACAACTACTCCCACTCCCCTAGTGGTAGAATTTGTGTTGGTTGGGATCCCTCTATAGTGAGCGTTAATGTTCTTGGGCAATCCAGTCAAGCTATCCACTGTCATGTGGTCTCTGTAGTTGGTAACATACAGCTTGTTGCTACCTTTGTATACGGCTCCAATCTGTATAATGAGAGAAATGACTTGTGGCGTGATTTGAACTCCTGGAACTATTCTGGCCCTTGGGTTATCTTAGGTGACTTCAATGCCTTAAGATATCCTTCTGATAAAGTGGGAGGTGATAACCATTGGCCTCCCCATATGAATAGCTTTGGCCAGTGTATTGATACCAACGAGCTTGAAGATCTTAATTATACTGGTTGTCACTACACTTGGTCTAATAAACAGGATCCCTCACATGTAGTCACCACTAAAATTGATAGGGTGCTTGTTAATGAGCAATGGATCAAATCGTTTGTCCATTCTACTGCTCACTTCCACCCTCCTGGGATCTCTGACCACTCTCCTGCTGTGGTATTTCTGAATCCTTCCCCTGGGAAATCCAACAAACCCTTCAAATTCTTCAATTTCCTTGCTGAACATCCTAACTTCTTAAGCGTTGTGCAAAAAATTTGGATTAAAATTGTTATTGGAAACCCAATGTTTGTCACCTGTGAAAAGCTTAGACTCCTCCAAAAGGAGCTCAAAAAGCTTAATACAAGAGAGTACAGTGATATCTCTTCCAGGGCCCTTTTTTTTTTTTTTTTTTTTGGGTAATTCAGCTTGAAATTAAAAGGGGTTAAGCGAATGTACAGCCTACAAGGGGCATACCCCAGGGAGGACAAACGAAAATAAAGAAAAGAAAGAAAAATTGCGTGGTCCCTGGCACAACCCGCCGGGGTGGGAAAATAAGATGACCAGCACAGCCCACTGGGATAGGTAAATAAGCATAATGGAGTACAAAATCATACTATTAAACTGCTGCGAAGAAATGTATACAAAATTTGGGTCCCACATGGAGTGTGATAATCAGCCCACTAGTTGCCTACTGTCGACAGTAGAGAACTTTCTCAAGGAGCTTGAGGTACAGCTGTCACCAAAAGGGACAGCTTTGAAACGTTGAATAGACCGTGATAGGTTGGGACGGACAGCTGCATCACACAAACAACAGTACGCCCACTTTTTCTTTTTGGTCTTAAATCCACCAAACAAAGTGAAGCCTTATTTGGTGAATAGACCATTGCATGTATCAAGGCTCATGGGCCCACTGCCCCTGAAAATTTCCCCAAATGGACTCTTGACAGAAAAGGTCGCTGGAAATCGAGACCCACAAAAGTGGGCCCCACTACCTTCTTCCCAAGGAAGAACTTGAAGATCAGAGTACTATTCTCAAAATGAACCCAGATAAATTCCTCCAGCAAGACGTGAAGAACATAACGTGATTTCCAGACATCAAAATTTCATAGAACAATCTGGTTCTTCTTCCTCAGAATAAACCCAGAAATTGCACAAGATTTCCAGACATCAATCCGAAATTATTGATTAAAATGGACAAATTAATGTAAAACTGCCCCAAAATGGAGCTCAAAGATACCAAGAGAACAAATTCAATCGCATAAGAGAGGACCCAGTTCTGTTACTGCCATAGACTTACCTGTAGCGCTAGGAACCACAATGGAATTACCTCCTCCTCCGTGACACCATCGACACATAAAGGAGGAGAACTAATACGCAAGGAAGAACAACGGTTGTGCTAGAACTAGACTCCAGATCTTTAGTGCGCGAAACCATTTCCATGGAACCCTTGTGAATACCATCAGAAGATGGGTTTGTACGGTTAGGGAGATGAGAACTAGCCCCATCAGGTGTTGTGATGCTCGTCCAGAAGGAGGACCCCTAGATGGAGTTACCCATCTGTTTTTGCGGTCTTGAGATGCAGACAAGCCCCTTGCATGTCCAAATCGATTTTGTTGGTTGAAAAAGAATGAAGACCTGAGCTCCCATCAGATCCAGCCCACCCAAATTTCTGTAAGGATGAACCCTTATGTAGAAATAGAGAAACCACTCGCAAATTTTGAATAGAATGCGTTTGTGGGATGTGAATCCCTTAGACAGATTTGGAGAGGATTGGAACAAATCCACCAGATGAAGCTAAAAACAAATGTAGGAACCAAACTGAAAGTTCGGTGGAGGGGTAAAAAATTGATAATGAGAAGAGGAGTGCATTCTCTCTCTAGAATCTAGAGAGAGAAGCTCTCAACTCTTTTTTTTTCTTGCACCAGCTAATTCTTCCAGGGCCCTTGTTGCTAAGGAGCAGCTAGAAGTTGTGCAAAAAGACCTGGGGGTGGATCCTAATAATATCACTAATCAACTCCAAGAAAGGATTCTATGCAAGCAATATCTGATGTTGGCTAGAGCTGAGGAGAGCTTTGCCAAACAAAAATCTAGAATTCAATGGCTCAAGCTTAGGGATCAATGTACCTCCTATTTTTTCAAATCCATATCCCACCATAGGAATAGGGGTAGAATCACTAGCCTGGTACAGAGTAATGGCAATCTCACACATGATCCTGGACTGATCAAATCTACATTTGTTGAGTATTATACTCAGTTACTGGGTACACCACACTCCACACAATATCATGGTGGTCCAAGGATCAATCAACTTGTTAGTACCAAACTTTCAGATGCCCAGAGAGATTCAATGATTACTGAGATCTCTAACTCTGAGATTAAGGAAATCTTCATGTCACTCAATCCAAATAAAGCCCCTGGTCCTGATGGATACAATGCTGGTTTCTTCCAAAAATCTTGGGCTATTGTGGGACAGGATGTGACCTCAGCTGTTAGAAATTTCTTTAGATCCGGCAAACTTCTTACCAAAGCTAACTCTACCAGTGTTGCACTTGTCCCTAAAATCCCCAATCCTTCCAAGGTGGGGGATTATAGGCCTATTTCTTGTTGTAATACCATATACAAATGCATTGCTAAAATCATCTCTAAAAGAATTCAATCTGTCCTTCTTCATCTCATTGACCCTGTACAATCAGGTTTTGTTCAGGGCAGAAGGATAACCGATAATATCTTCCTTACTCAGGAGATCATGAAGGATTACCACAAGCATTCTTCCTCTCCTAGGTGTGCATTAAAAGTAGACATTATGAAGGCCTATGATAATGTGAGATGGGATTTTTTGTGGGATATCCTTGCATCCATGAACTTTCATCCACAAATGATTCAATGGATCAAAGCTTGTGTGACTACAGCTAATTATTCCCTGAGCATTAATGGTGAGCCCACTGGCTCCTTTTTTGGGAAAAAAGGTCTGAGGCAGGGTGACCCCTTGTCCTCCTATCTTTTCGTCATTGTCATGGAAGTCTTTACTCAGCTGCTTAGAGAAAAGGCTCTCAGCACCAATTTCCATTTCCATTGGAGGTGTGAGAAGACTAAAATCATTAATCTCTGCTTTGCAGACGATCTTATGATCTTCTGCAAAGGGGAGCTGAGTTCTATCCAATGCATCCAGGAAGCTTTGGATGAGTTTCGGGCTCTCTCTGGACTGTCCCCTAGCCCTGGAAAAAGTAACATTTTCTTCTCTGGTGTCCCTCCCACAATCAAGGCTGCCATCCTTGAATCCCTTGGATTTCAGGAAGGCTCCCTCCCTGTTAGATACCTTGGTGTCCCTCTCATTTCCACTAAACTCAAGTACTCAGACTGCAAGGCCCTCATCGATAAAATCTCTAAACGTACAAAAACTTGGGCTAACAAGTACTTGTCCTATGCTGGGAGGGTTCAATTGATTAAATCTATACTTTTCTCCATGCAAACCTATTGGTCCTCTATATTCATTCTCCCTAAAAAAAGTCATTAAAGAAGTTGAATCTATCCTTAGATCCTTCTTTTGGACTGGGGCTGGTCTTCGTAGCACTGGTGCTAAAATCTCTTGGGATCATTTGTGCATTCCAAAAATAGAAGGAGGTTTGGGTTTTAAATCTCTCCAAGTCTGGAACAAGGCTGCTATGTCCAAGCATATTTGGTTCCTTGTTTCAGGTGGTGAGCAATCCATGTGGTGTCAATGGGTGAAATCTTACTTACTTAAAGGAAAGAGTTTTTGGAAAGTTAACATCCCCAACAGTCCTTCATGGACTTGGAGGAAGTTACTCCAACTACGTCCTATCATTCAATCATACATTCAGTATCACATTGGGAATGGATCCACAACATCTCTTTGGTATGATAATTGGCACCCCCTTGGGCCTTTGGTTAAAAAATTTGGTACACGTATTATCTACGACTCTGGCATTCCAGATGATGCCTCTGTGGCTACCATCCTGGACAACAACAGACAATGGAAATTCCCCATCACTCAAACTTGGGAGTTAAATGAAATAAGGGATGCACTTCCTCCCTTGTATGGGCCCAACTCATCCCATGTTGATATATGCAAGTGGACTCTCAATCAAAACGGGGTATTTACTACTTCCTCACTTTGGGACCAACTTAGAACTCATTTCCCTCGTATTGATTGCAAGGGCTGTTGCAATCCGCTGCTACTATTCCTGTTTTTACTCTTGTTATTATTCGGGTTGCAAGGGCTGTTCCAACCCGCTGCTACTATTGTTTACTCTTGTTATTATTCGGATTGCAAGGGCTGTTGCAATCCGCTGTTGTTACTATTGATTGTCACTTTATGTACTGTATTGTGCTGCTTTAGAACCCCATTTGACTGCCTAGCCTTGAGGGGATGTCCTTGGCAAGTTTGAACCCCATTTGTTCTGCTGCTATTGCTGCATCATATGGGAGTGATATTATTCAAACAAGATGCTGGCGAAATTTCTAGAATCGGGGTGTTGTTGTTTGAGATTAGGCCTAGCCATGGGGGGATGTCCCTGGCACTGTATGATCCCCTTCAGGGAGGGGGCTTCCTCCCATTGTGCTACTGTTGTACCCATTTCCATGGACCATATGTTCAAGAAAGGTCCATAGGACCATATGTTCATCCTTTCCAAGGTCCTATTCCAATTTACATGTTCAAGCTTCAAGTCTCATGTTCAAGGTTCAAGCTTCAAGCACCAAGTCTTATGTTCAAGCAACCCCAAGTCATATTTGTAGTACCAAGTCAAGCCTATTGCTTTACTCAAGCTTCAATGTCAAGCCTCAACGTCAATCAGTTCGATTCATTTTGAGTGTTTCTCTTCCATCTCCCTAGATGGCTTAGAAACACTTTTATTATATTTTTATTACATTTTGTTGCGATATTCCCCTTACTTTTAGGGTCCCCATGTTGCCATGTTTGGCCTCCCCATTTCTTTCCATTCCGGTCTTCAGGTTCACTTTTGTTTCTTTTTCTTTTCTTTTCTTTTGTCCTCCTGGGGTATGCCCCTTGTAGGCTGTATCCGGTTAGCCTTTTTTCTATTTCAAGCTTATTTACCCAAAAAAAAAATGGTAGAAGAACAACAAACCCAGTTGTCAGAATTTTGAGAATTTCATGAAGCTACCCAAACATAGTTGATGAACATTCAAGAAACACTACGACAGTTGACTCTTCCCCTCAACCAAGGACCATTAAGAGTTGAAGAGAATCGCGCGGTGGGAGTTACCCAACGCCGTCCTCTTAACCAGGTTCGGGAACGGGCAGTTCGATTTGCCCAACGCCAACCCAGTAACCAGATTGTAGTTGGGAGACACCCAACTAATCGTAAGAATTTCAAGTATTATGACAACTTACAAAAATTCAAGGGCAATGAATATTTTGAGGATATTTTAGATTGGATTTTAGACATTGAAGATTTTTTTGAGTATGTAAACAGCCCAAGTGATGATCAGTACAACAGCCCTTGTACTGAACCAAGATGCATGCAAATTAGAAATCTGTAAACCTGAATCCTGAGCCTTGAGTTGCAAAAAGGGAGGGGGTTGAGAGTTCATCAATGGAGTGGGTGTAATTGAAACTCCTATGGAGTTATTCGACAGAAACAAAGCAATATGCTGGAAGACTACTCGGTCAAATGGGACTCAATTTGTAAACTTCATTTCGGATTTTGTGGGTTCTTCTGCCCTGTTTAACAGATTTATGTCTACTGCTTTATGCATATTATTACCGTACCTTCGCTTAGTTATTCTTATGCCGCGCGGGATGTGTCGGTACTCATTATTTTCCCACCCCGGCGGGTTGTGCCGGGGACCACGCATGTTTTTTTTCTTTTTCTTTTCTTCATTTTGTCCTTCCTGGGGTATGCCCCTTGTAGGCTGTACATTCGCTTAACCTCTTTTAATTTCAAGCTAATTTATCCAAAAAAAAGAATGCTGTCCAAAAAAAGGTGGAAATATTTGTTGTTAAAACTTGCGGGGCCAGCACTAGGGCTGTGGTGGTTAGATATTCAAGATTTAAGAGAGCAATTGGGAATATTCAAGATATTCAAGATTTAGATATTCGCTTAACCCCTTTTCTTTTTGTTTTCTTTTCCTCCTGGGGTATGCCCCTTGTAGGTTGTAAATTCGGTTAGCCCTTTTTTTATTTCAAGCTTATTTACCAAAAAAAAAAAAAAGAATTAAAAAAAAAACTTATGATGGAGAGATTTTTTGGGTAATTCAGCTTGAAATTAAAAGGGGTTAAGCGAATATACAGCCTACAAGGGGCATACCCCAAAGAGATTTTTGCCTTGGGATTATGAGCAATTACTAAAGGAAATATATGAGTCAAAGCAACAAAGTACAATCAACTAATCTGCCAATAATGTTGTTGAAGAAGCTTTAAAAGAGGAAGTAATTCAAGTTTATGAGACGACAAATAATATGGATTTGGGTGATAATCAGAAAATTGATATGGATGTTGGTGATCAAGTTGTTGAGAATCCACTTGATTTTCCAGTGGAAGAGTTTGATGTTTTTTTTCAAAAAATTGATTGGATTAAGTCCTTTACTTATTCTAATGCCCATTTTCCCCCTCCTGGCATATCTGATCATTTTTTGGGTAATAAAGCTTGAAATTGAAAAAAAGGCTAAGCGAATGTACAGCCTACAAGGGGCATACCCCAGGGAGGACAAAGAAAAAAGAAAGAAAAGAAGGAAAATTGCGTAAATTAATGGGGAGGCCACAAGGGCTACATGAGGTTAATTAATATAGCTAGATGGGGTAAGTGAAAACAACTACAAAATGAGATTATTGTGCCTTGAAGCATTATGCCTAGAGCTTGGACCTTGAACATGGTACTTGGTACTTGGGCTCATGCCATGAGCATAGAAGCTTGAACATTTGATTCTTGGTACATGGTGCATTGGTAAGTGGTACTTGGACTTGGTACTTGGCTCATGGTACATGATCGTGGGGAACATGAGTCTTGCCCCCCAAGGCTAGGCCTAAACTAAAAGTGCAACCATTTCCTGAAAATTTGGGCAGAGTTCCGTTTGAAAATTGAGCATCCCAGAACCAAGGATATCCTGAAGAATCAGATGTCTGCCCAGAGATTGGCAGCCCAAAATACAGAGTTTTCTACAAATAAGCCACTGGTAACAGGCTAGTGTAGGGGTTAAGCGAATGTACAACCTACAAGGGGCATACCCCAGGGAAGACAAAACAAAATAAAGAAAAGAAAGGAAAAAGTGAATGTTCCCTGGCACAACCCGCCGGGGTGGGAAAATTGGTGGTCCTAGCACAACCCGCTAGGTTAGGGAATAAAATGATTGAAATCTTGCGATTTTTATGCTTTAATTAATGGCTGTTCCAAGTGGGGCCAAGGAAATCTTGCGTGTAATAGTTTTTCCAGGTGGGGCCAAGGAAATCTACCCGTGTAATAGCACAACCGGCCAGCTGTTTTTGGTGTGTGACCCAAGAATTTGCGTGTAATAGCTGTTCCATGAGCACAAAAGGCCAATTCTTGATTTGGGCACAACGCCCTCCACATGGGAATAGGCGCGAACTAGTTGCCATCACGTGAACCAAGGATTAATTGTGAACTGTACCACTGAAAGTCAGCAGCAACAAAGCTTTAACAGCTGTGCCACTACTTTTTACTTTTTGGACAAAAAATTAATGCCCACTTGCAGGGGAGAGAGTGGATCTCACTGACAGCCCCCTCTAGAATAGTCATACCATAGAAGGGATTCAGAACTTCTAAACTGACCTACATTGGCAGCAGAGATCATATACAATTAATCCCAAAGGAATGGGATGCAGGTGGCAATTGCATCAAGGTTGAGAGGGTAGAGAGAGAATGCACTCCCCATGAAATTCCTATCCAAATTTTTCATCCTCGTCCTTAAATCGTTCAGATTTCAGGATGGTCTATCTTCATTTTGTGTTTCACGCACAAAACACAGCAACTCGGGTCAGATCTGATTGAAGGGCGTTCCATCTCTTTCTCGGGTCAGATCTGGGTTCAAGATCAAACTCACACATGGGGCCGAGCCAAAACTCTCTGTTTGGATCTCTATATCCATACCACATCCACTTCATCCTATGTTTGAAATGGTTATGCTCTACTTTCACAAGATTTTCTGTATCACTTTTCAAGACCCATTTCCGCTAAGTGAAGATGGTGTCAAGGCGAAGGGAGCAATTTCCTGATTGGGCTCTTGATCTGATGTGGTAGTTCAAGAATCTTGTGGCCTGGAGCCCATCCCTTTTGAGCTACGGGTGTTGTTCATAGTTCAAGCTCAACAGCACACCCAACATGGTTCAGGACAATCAATAGGAAAAAGTGATGACGTCAGCATCTCTCTCAGGCGACTCAGGCCATTCGAGCGACTCACTCGTTCTCGGTGGAAAACCCTAGTTTGGCGAGCATGGCCTCTTCTCCCATGGAAGAACTCGGATCTAAACCAGGTGAAAACCTAGTTGGGAAGGAGGATTCTACCATGGGTACTTTCGATCTGGGTTCCAAAGCTTTGGACTCATATCAAGTCAGAAGAAAACAAGTGGGTTTTACCCACTCGAAGAACACCCAGATTTCGGGATCACCAGGCAAGATGATCCACAGCAACCTGTTGATTCCAGGTGTGGAATACTCTACCCCTAGTAAGTTTACTCCCTTTAAACCTCTAGATCTCTACCCTACCAATCTTCAACCTCTGGGCTCCAGCAGTTGTCGAGTACAAACCTCTCCGAAGAACCCTAATTCCAAAAACCCAGAATCAAAGCTTGAGGCAGCGGTCCCAGGTGTCAACCCTGTTCTTAATCACCCCTCTAACACCCCTAATTCTCACGGAACAATCCCCAACTCAGTTTTTTTTTTGGGTAAATCAGCGTAAAAATAAAAGAGGCTAAACGGATATACAGCCTACAAGGGGCATACCCCAGGAGGACAAAAAGAAGAAAAGAAAAACAAAAGAAGAAAACTAGGGGAGGCCAAGAGGCTACATGAGGTGGTTGAGGATAACCTACCATGAGGTGAGTACTAAAAGAGTTTCTAAATCATCTAATAAGATGAGCCAGAAACTCTTCAAAGGAGATCTAATAATTGTTAACATTAAAAGAGACAAAAGGTGCACAGAACTTCAATATGAACAGCTTGGACTACAAAAACTTGATGATGGACAACTTGGACTACAGAAACTCTTCAGAATATGTAGCAGCAGTAACAGATCTTGAGTATCAGCAGCTGGAGTCCTCAGAATATGTAGCAGCAGTAACAGATATGCTGCAGCAGAGTGCACAGAGTATGCTGCAGAAATAGATATGCAGCAGCAGTTTGCAGCAGTAACAGTTGCAGCAGATTGCAGCAGTAACAGTAGCAGCAACAGAGGTGTAGTAGTAGTACACAACAGTGAGTGCAGTGTACAGCAGCAGTGCATTTGGGTAATTTAAAGGTGCAGTAACAGCAATGACATGGAGAGATGGGAGGAAGCCCCCTCCCCAAAGGGATCATACATGCCAAGGGACAACCCCCCCAGGCTAGGCACGGGAGGAAGCCCCCTCCCAAAAGGGATCAGACATGCCAAGGGACAGCCCCCCTAGGCTAGGCCCAATTCACTATTGAAAAGATCACCTCATCCTAACCGAATTTGGACAGCATCTTATTTGAAAATGTGGTATCTCAGGTGAATAACCCTATCCAGTACATTTCTCAACAGAAAATGAACACCAGAAACAGCAACCCAAATATAGTACAATCAACAAGAGTATCAAGAAGTTGCAATAAAAGTGGATTGCAACAGCCCTTGCAATCCATATACTATCAATAAAGCACAATGCAACTTAGGCATAAAGCAATAACACTAGCAACTTAGGCATAATATTGGATTGCAACAGCCCTTGCAATCCATAAAACATCAACAAAACACGTTGCAATCTAAGCATAAAGCAATAACACTAGCATCAACAATGGTGACAATAGATTGCAATAATATTGGATTGCAACAGCCCTTGCAACCCAAATGACATCAACAGAACACGATGCAAGAAATTCTAGATGTTCATACCTCACTTGAAGAGCCTAACTCTCACCAAGGGGTCTCTGTGGAATGGTTGGTCCTTCACCATTGCCTTGTTGAAGTAGTAGAAGTCCAGCAGTAGAGCAAAACAGAAGTGGCAGCAGCAGAGCAAGTCCAGCAGTGGCAAAACATTGCTTGCTGCAGCAGAGATCCTGCAGTGGCAAAACAGAACCAGTAGCAAAGGGTGCCCAAAAACATGTAATATCTATCTCAACAATGAGTCGCAAAAGAATAACAGGCACTGGCAGTGGCAGGTGTTTGTAATCTAAGTTATGCAATGAGATTCCACTTAGTAATCAACCAATGATAATGAGTCCCATGAGGGAGGTTACCCATAGACAGCAACTTCCACCTTACCATAGAATATATCTTGCTGACTACGACTGAGACAGGACATGCAATGTTTTGGAATTTGCGTGCATTCCTTTCTATCCACACATGGTAAACCGAAGTTATAAAAACCAGTTTAGTAAGAAGTGTTTTAAGTGTTCTACCCTTGATGGTAGTCATATGTTCAATCCAGCAAGGCCATGTCCTGGTTGGCCATGAGACATTGATTAAATTTTGTACCTGATCCCACACTTGTGTGGTGAAGGGACAATTAAAGAAAAGATGATTATGACTCTCACTACCAATACAAAAGCTACAGACAGAGGTAGACTTGGTACCAAACTGGACAAGTCTATCCTCAGTGTAGAGCCTTTCCTGAATGGCCACCCATGTTATTAGGCTACATTTGGGTATATGGCCAGAGAACCATATGCATTTATCCCATGTGACCTTGGGGAAGGGGTTCCTAAGATAATTCCAAAGAGAGGAGATAGTAAATACCCCATTGGTAGTGAGAGTCCAGTTAATCTGATCATCCTTGTCCTCAGAAGGCGGGGAAAGGAGGGAAAACTTAGAACTAATTTCCATAAGTTCCATTGTTTGGGTGACAGGAAAAGCCCATTGGGAGTTCCTGATGACAGTAGCAACCTTAGAGCCACTAGGAAGCCCAGAGTCATAGAATACTCTAGTACCAAACTTTTCCGCAAGAGGACCCAAGGGGTGCCAATTGTCAAACCATAGTGAAGTGGATTTCCCATTGCCAATGGAAGTTTTGATGAGAGAATGCACCATAGGTCTAAGGGCAAGAAGTTTCCTCCAGGCCCAAGATGGATCGCTAGGCATTTTGACCTCCCAAAAACTCTTCCCTTTTAATAAATATGATTTCACCCACTGACACCACATAGATTGTTCCCCACCAGAGATGAGGAACCAAATGTGCTTAGCCACAGCAGCTTTGTTCCACACTTGGATGGACTTTAGGCCCAGCCCTCCCTCTTGTTTAGGAGAGCACAAGTGCTCCCATGACACTTTAGCACCAGTTTTCTTGAGGTCAGGACCAGACCATAGAAAGGCTCTAAGAATAGACTCAACCTCTTTAATGACTCTCTTAGGGAGAATAAAGAGGGATGACCAGTAGGTCTGCATAGAAAAAAGCACATTCTTGATTAATTGGACTCTCCCAGCATAAGTTAGGTCTCTGTTGGTCCAATTTTTTGTCCTGGCTGTGATCCTATCAATCATAGTTTTGCAATCCCCATGTTTAAGTTTAGTGGAAAGTAGAGGGACTCCAAGATATCTAACAGGTAAAGTACCCTCATTAAACCCAAGTAGTTGGAGAATGTCCCTTCTGACGGAGTGCTGGACTCCAGAGAAGAAGACACTACTCTTGCTAGGGCTAGGAGAGAGGCCCGACAGAGATTCAAATTCCTGGAGAGCAGATTTAATGTGTGAGACTGACTTCAAGTCACCCTTGCAGAAGATCATAAGATCATCGGCAAAGCAAAGATTAATAATTTTAGATTTACTGCATCTCCAATGAAATTGAAAATCTGGGAGCATGGACTTTTCCCTAAGGATGCAAGTTAATACCTCCATGACAACTACAAAGAGATATGAAGAGAGCGGATCACCTTGTCTGAGCCCTCTCTTGCCCTTGATGTACCCAGTTGGTTCCCCATTAATATTTAGTGAGTAGTTGGTAGTAGTGACACATGCATGGAGCCAATTAAGCATTCTAGGGTGAAAATTCATACACTTAAGGACATCCCAGAGGAAATCCCATTTTACATTGTCATATGCCTTCATAATGTCCACTTTCATTGCACATCTAGGAGAGGGGGATGATTTGTGGTACCCTCTCATAAGTTCCTGAGTAAGGAAGATGTTATCTGCAATCCTTCTCCCCTTGACAAAACCAGATTGGACACAATCAATTATAGAGGGGAGGACAGCTTGAATCCTCTTTGCTAGAATTCTAGCAATGCACTTGTATACAATGTTACAACAAGAGATAGGCCTATAATCACTAACCTTGGAAGGATTAGGAATTTTAGGCACAAGAGCAACAATAGTGGCATTGGTTTTGGCAAGTAATTTACCTGACTTAAAAAAGTTCCTAATTGCAGCAGTGATGTCGTATCCTACAATAGGCCATGCCTTTTGGAAAAATCTTGCATTGTATCCATCCGGGCCAGGGGCTTTCTGGGGATTAAGCTCAAAAATTGTATCTTTAATTTCAGCATTGGTGATTTCTTGGGCCATTTTTAAACTTTGGTCATCAGTCAACTTTTTAGTGATGAGTTGATTGATTCTCTCCCAACCATCATAATGAGATTCATGAGGCTTGCCGAGCAAATTATTGTAGTAGGAAACAAATGAGTCTTTAATGACATCCATATCCTGAGTTATGGTTAAGTCATCAATGACAAGACTTGTGATCTTGCTCCTGTTCCTATTATTGCTCACAGATTTGAAGAAAAAGGAGGTGCATTGATCCCCCAATTTCATCCATTGTATTCTTGATTTTTGTCTAGCAAGACTTTCTTCAGCTCTAGAGAGAGTGAGGAAATTCTTGTAGACATTTTTCTCTTCAGCTTGAATGGCTGGGGAGGGATTATGACTTAGATCAAGTTGGAGCTTATCCAGATGGATTTTAGTTTTTTGAACTCTAACAGAGATGTCACTGAACTCTCTGGTGTTAAGCTTTTTAAGTTCAACTTGGAGAAGTCTTAGTCTCTCATAAACACAATACATTGGATTTCCTAACACAAATGTTCTCCAAACGCTCTGGACTGTAGGTAGAAACAAAGGATGTTCTACCAGGAAGTCAAAAAACCTAAAAGGTTTGGGAGTAGTTTTTGGCACAGGAGTGATGTAAACCAGTGCAGGAGAATGATCCGAGATCCCAGGAGTAGGGAAGAAGGCAGAAGAATATGGTTGGGCTTTGAGCCATTCCTCATTAACTAAAACCCTATCAATCTTCGAAGAGATATGATTGGGAGGTAGCTGCCTGTTAGACCAAGTAAGATGACATCCTGAATACCTCAAATCATCAAGCCCACTAGTATACAAGCACATGTTAAATTCATCCACATGAGGGGGGCACAGTGGGGTGCCACCAGATTTTTCCTTGGATGATCTTACAACATTGAAATCTCCAAGAACAACCCAGGGGGTCAGGATCTTGATATTCAGTAGGTCTCTCCAGAGATCTTTCCTCTCCTGAGGGTCATTAGAGCCATATACAAAAGTAATATGGAACTCATTCCCATCTTGCAAAATCCTTACCTCACAATGGAGGTACTGATTGGACATGGCTAAAATCTGAACATTCATAATGAGGGGGTCCCAACAAACAACAATCCTGCCATTGGAAGAGTGGATACTATTGTGTGCAAAGATCCACTGGGGGCATAAGAAGTTCATAACCCTTTTGAGATTTGGTTCCTTAACTTTATGTTCCATTAGACCAAACAGGGAGACTTGTTTGTTATTTAAAAAAGATTTAGCAGTTTTCTGTTTGAGTGAATCATTAAGACCACGCAAATTCCAAAACCCAAAACATACACTTGCACTAGACATGGAATTATTCAACAAAATAGGCATAGCAGAAGATAGGAAGTATTAATTGCTATCAAAATAGAAGAGGGGTAGATTTACCGTCCTTTAGAGTGAGAGAGAGCTCCTTGGTTGCCCTTCCTCTTTTGCTTCTTCTTGTGAGATACCACTTTGAAATCCTTCTCCTGAAATGGATCCACTAACCCCCTAGTGCTGCCTGGAGAAGTGGGTGCTGGGTCAGGATCAATGCTGGGCTCTTTAGGTGCAGGGCTTGCAGTAACCAAGACAAGTCCTGCCCCAATTGTGGCTGGGGTTGAGACTTCCTTCCCAACTTCATCCGCTTCAATCTCCTCATCCATAGTCTCGCTCAGAGTATCCTCAGAAATAGTCACTTGGGCTACATGAAGGGGGGCAGCGGGAGCAGGGGGTTTTGCAGCCCCATTTGAACTCCCTGTGTTTGACTGAGCCACGGCCTTAGGCTGGGAATCTTCTAACTTCTGATCTACCAACTGTGTAGCGCTTGTAGTAAGTTTACCCTTACCCACCACCATCCATTCAGCAGGGCCATTTGTATTGTTGGAAGCTTTAGGTGCACAGGAGTGACCAAACACCTTACACTTTTCACACTTAGATGGCATCCATTGATACTCAACTCCTACCATGACCGAATCAGCATCAACCGAAATGGTAATGTCATTGGGAAGTTCATCACACGCATCAATTTCTATGCAAACGCGAGCAAAATCCAGCCTTTTCTTACTAGCCGTAGCTTCATCTACATGGAGTGGTTTCCCAATAGCACTTGCAACTTTACTGAAACCATATGGAGTCCAAAACTCCAATGGCAACCTGTGGAATTTAACCCAAACAGGTATGGTGGCAGGTTGAATCTTGGTAGGCACGAGCATCCTTTTCCATGGCTTTAACACAAGATATCTACGAGAGAAAAAATAAGGACCGCCTTCGAGTACCCGGAGTTTGGACTCTTCATCTTCAAACTCAAAAAGGAAGCAGGAGCCCAACTGTTTAACAGTGAAATTACCATGGTCCTTCCATACAGCACGAGCCGTGGCGCTGAGAAGTGGCAGAGGCATCTTCCCATCAAGGAAATGTCCAATCAGGCAGTGATTCCCAAAACCATCATCTAAATGTGATTTATCAAAATGCACATACGCCTCCTTACCCTTCTGAAGCTCTGGATAGTGTTCCAGTTTCATGGATTTGGAGGGAGCTTGGGCATTGAATAAGGAAGCCCACTTTCTTGGCTTATTACCTTCTGCTACTTCAGATTTTGCAGTATTAAAGTTGCTTACTGGACCAGCTGGATGGGAGTAGTGGCGAGGGGAACTGCATTCAACTTCTACAAAATCTCCCTCAGCAACAAGATTAAGTGGTGCTTCTGACTCAGTACCTTGTAGTTGGAGAAGATGTTCTTTGAGTTTTGTGAGATTGACATTCACACCAGACTTGTGCATCTCATCTTCTATGGACTGAACCATCGAAGACAAACGATCCATTTTTTCCATTTGCTCCCCTGCTTGTTGAAATACCCCCCGTAGTTTCCGAGAAGGACTGGACCCAGAAGGAGATGGATTCGTATTTTGAAGGTTAGGGTTTACATCCGATAGATCTGGAGTGAGAATGGTAGAACTATGGCTATGGGTATGGGGCTTCCTGATTTGGGGTTGTAGGTACCGAGTGGGTGAAGAGAACGTGGCTTTAGGAGTATATTGAGGAGTACCTGTGTCGGGAGGAGTATCACGGATCCCTGAACAAAGATCGGCATAAGCTTGCGGAGTTGAGACATCCGAACTTAAGAACGCCTCTGAACTAGGTCGTGCTCTGAGGGGGTACACACTGGATTGTTGAAAACCACCCAAAAGGGTAGGGGTGCTATCTGCCATGGCCGGTTTCGTTGGATTGATGTAGATCGGAGAGCCCGTTGAATCTTCACTGGATGGGGAGCCACGAACTTCGTTGACTGAATAGTGATGCGGCGCTGACATCAAGCTTCCCCTTTGAGGATACACGTTGGACTGATGTAGATGCGGTGCTTGAGACTGTTGTCGATTCTTATGAACCTCAATGGAATCAACGGCTTTGATCCCTAGGTCATCTGCCTGCGATTGCTTCCCGTCCGCCATGGCTAGATCACGACGAATTCGAACAAGGAGAACCAGATCGCAACAATCGCCTGGGTGGGGATGCTGACGTCATGTATAACGGGTTGAGTTTGGTCAATTTCCCCCCAACTCAGTTGTTCCACCCATATCCTTAGTAGGTTTGGGCACCAGTTCTTCACCCTCTCAGAGCGTCCCACACAGTGCAGATCGCATCACCTCTTTGATTCAATCCATAGAAAATGAGATGCATGATTCGGGTGTAAAGGTCAATTTCACGGAACTCAAGGATCATCTCATTCAACTTCAAGAATCTGATTCCAAACCAGCAAGTCTGCACTTCGAAGGAAAATTTGTTGAATCCACCAACAATCCTCTTCAGGGTGCATCAAGGGCAAAAAACTCACAAACTGCAAGTGAAAATGTTCCCAAGGTAACTCCAAAAACCTGGGCCTCCCTACTCAATGCGCAAGCCCCCTCTAAATCCATGAAGTTGGAGCACTACCCAGAAGTTCAAAAGGGTAAAGATGCGCATGTCCAGTTCGATGAGTCGCAACTTGATGATGGGATTGGCAACCACTGTTTAGTTGGGCACTTTCTTGATGGGAAAATGCCCCTCCCTCTTCTCACTGCCACAGCCCGTGCAGTTTGGAAGGAACATGGCAGATTCACGGTTAAACAGCTAGGAGCTTGCTTCATGTTCGAATTTGAAGATGAAGAATCCAAGCTAAAGGTGCTTGAGGGTGGTCCCTACTTCTTCTCCCGCAGGTATCTGGTGTTGAAGGAATGGAAGCGGATGCTAGTGCCTAGTAAAATTCAACCTACTACCATACCCGTTTGGATTAAGCTACATAGACTACCCTTGGAATTCTGGACTCAAGTGGGATTTAGCAAAATTGCTAGTGCAATTGGAAAGCCTCTTCATGTGGATGAAGCGATAGCAAAGAGGAAAAGGCTAGACTTTGCTCGTATATGTGTTGAGATTGATGCGAAGGATGACTTGCCCAATGACATTGCTATCTCAGTAAACACAAATTCAGTCATGGTTGGGGTTGAGTACCAATGGCTTCCTCCCAAGTGTGAGGGATGCAAGGTGTTTGGACATACTTGTGGCCCCAAAACTACCTCCAAAGCTACTAACCCTGAAGATTGGCTGGTGGTTGGAAAGGGAAAACTAACAACAAGTTCCACACATGCAGAAACACAGCAGACGAGTGAGGGCACTGTTAGCTCTTCACAGAATCAAGCCGAAACACTAGTAAGGGCAGGTAGCTCCTCTCACTCTGCAGGGACTGTCAAACCCCCTGTTCCCACTGACTCATTACATCCTCCACAATTGGCTCTCCCAACCGATGACACTTTGAGTGAGAGTATGGATGAAGAAATAGAAGTGGAAGACACAATAGAGGGAATCACACCAAGAGCACAGGTTACAGGAGGAGGGAAGTGCCAATCCAACATAGTAAGGAGCCTATTTCCAACAATATGGAGGATCGAGGATTTATCGAATCTAAGAGCAGCAAGAAGAAGAGACTGAAAAAGGAGCGGCAGCTTCTTAGTCAGGGAAGTCTCTAACTCACCCTCTTTCATCAGCTTTTGGCCATATATATTTATATGTATAGTATATTTAAACTATATATTTCTTTTTAGTTCCATGTAGTTGCATCAATTATTATGTCTTGTTCCTCACTTCGCTTTGGGTTTTGGAATTTGCGAGGTCTAAATGACCCTCTCAAACAAAAAGCTGCTAGAACCTTTTTGAATAAAAATGAGTTGTCAATGTTTGGCCTTATTGAGCATAAAATTAAAGAGCCTAACATTAAGCGTATTGTCAACTATATCTGTCCTCAGTGGCACACTGCCAACAATAGTGTGCATGCCCCCATTGGGAGGATTTTGTTGTGCTGGAACCCTGTTGTTCTTAAAGTCACCATTTTGCATATGACCAGTCAGTTCATACACTGTGATATACATGCAATTCATGAGGGGCATGACTTTAATGCTACCTTTATCTATGGAGCTAACGACCCCATGGATAGAAGAGAGCTATGGAGGGACATGCAATCACTTGATTGTAGGAGACCTTGGGTTCTCCTTGGTGACTTTAACGTTGTCAGATCTCCCATAGAAAAGGTTGGAGGACACAACCAATGGATCTCTCAAATGGAGGAATTTAATGATTGTCTTTATACTTGTGAGCTTGATGACCTTAGATTCACTGGTAGTTACTACACTTGGTCTAATAGGCAAGATATACCTCACTACATATCCTCAAAGCTGGATAGGGTCCTTGTCAATGATGCCTGGATAAGGACACACACTTGTTCTAATGCCTACTTTTCCACTCCAGGCATATCTGACCATTCACCTGCCATAGTTTATGTCTCACCTCCTCCCAAACCCTCACCTAAACCATTTAAGTTTTTTGACTTCTTAGCAGACCATCCCAAGTTTCTCTCCACTGTTCAAGGGGTTTGGAGGAGGATCATCATTGGCAATCCTATGTTTTGCACCTACGAGAAGTTAAGGCTTCTCCAAACTGAATTCAAAAAATTAAACAAAAAGGAATACAGTGCTATTTCTGAGAGAGTGGCTCAAACTCAATGCCATCTTGACTCTCTGCAGAATAAGCTGGGATGTGATCCCACTAACCCTATCACTCAAATGGAGGAAAGACTTGTCTATAAACAATTTCTCACTCTCTCTAGAGCTGAAGAAAGTTTGGCACGACAAAAATCTAGAATTAATTGGTTGAAATTGGGTGATCAATGTACTTCCTTCTTCTTCAAGTCAGTCAACAATAACAGAAATAAAACCAAGATTACTAGCCTTGTCCTGAATGACTCATCCATTACTCATGATGCTGACGTCATTAAGGAAACCTTTGTTAACTTCTACACCAATCTACTTGGTAGGCCTCATAGTACTCAATATAATGGGTATGAAAGGGTCAATCAATTGATAAGTAAGAGACTTACCAACTCCCAAAAATTGGAGATGATCCACGATGTTTCCAATGTTGAAATTAAGAACACCTTTCGGGAGCTTAACCCACATAAGGCCCCTGGACCTGATGGTTATAATGCGGGGTTTTTTTCAAAAAGCTTGGCCTGTGGTTGGTCATGAAATCACTTCTGCTGTCAAAAACTTTTTCAGGTCTGGTCGACTTCTTGGCAAAGCTAATGCAACCATTGTTGCTTTGGTCCCAAAGATCTCCAATCCCTCAAAGGTTGGCGATTTTAGACCAATCTCGTGTTGCAATGTTATCTACAAGTGCATTGCAAGAATTCTTGCCAAGCGACTCCAAATGGCTCTTCCCTCCCTTATTGATTCAGTGCAGTCTGGATTTGTGAAAGGTAGGAGAATCGCCGATAATATCTTCCTTACCCAAGAGTTAATGAGAGGGTATCATAAGTCCTCCCCTACCCCTAGATGCGCACTAAAAGTTGATATCATGAAGGCTTATGACAATGTTCGGTGGGATCTTCTTTGGGATGTATTAAGGTGCATGAATTTTCATCCTAAAATGATAAAATGGATTCAAACTTGTGTAAGTACTGCAAATTACACTTTGAACATCAATGGTGAATCCACTGGCTTTATAAGAGGTAATAGGGGACTTAGACAAGGGGATCCTTTATCCTCTTACCTCTTCGTCATTGTCATGGAAGTGCTCACGAGCATTTTGAAGGAGAAAGCCTCTCTCCCTAACTTCCAATTCCATTGGAGGTGTAGTAAGACTAAAATTATCAATCTCTGCTTTGCTGATGATCTTATGATCTTTTGCAAAGGGGACATAGGGTCTGTAAAGCATATACATGCCTCTCTCCAAGAATTTGAAGCCTTGTCTGGGCTCTCTCCCAGTCCTGGAAAAAGTAGTGCTTTCTTCTCTGGAGTTGATTTTTCAACCAGAGATAGCATTCTTAACCTTCTTGGCTTCAAAGAAGGTTCTCTTCCTGTTAAGTATCTTGGTGTACCACTCCTTTCCACCAAGTTAAAACATGAAGATTGTAAAAATATGATTGCAAGAATAACAGCAAGGACTAAAACATGGACCAACAGAGATTTAACATATGCTGGTAGAGTACAATTAATCAAAAATGTTTTGTTCTCTATGCAAACATATTGGTCATCTCTATTCATCTTGCCAAAGAAGGTCATTAAAGAAGTCGAAGCTATTCTAAGAGCTTTTCTTTGGTCTGGCCCTGATCTCAAAAAATCTGGTGCCAAGGTATCTTGGGAACATTTATGTTCTCCCAAACAAGAGGGTGGTCTTGGTTTCAAAGAAAATCAAGTTTGGAACAAGGCTGCTGTATCTAAGCACATTTGGTTTCTCATCTCAGGTGGTGAGCAATCTATGTGGTGTCAATGGGTTAAATCCTATCTCCTCAAGGGAAAAAGTTTTTGGGAAGTCAAAGTTCCTAGCAATTCCTCCTGGGTGTGGAGAAAGATTCTTAACCTTAGGACCACAGTACTTCCACTTATCAAGGTTATTATTGGCAATGGACAGGAAACTTCTTTGTGGTATGATAATTGGAGTATCCTTGGCCCTCTTGCAACCAGATATGGGACTAGGATTATCTATGACTCTGGGCTCGCTAAAGATACCACTGTTTCTTCCATCATTAGGGGTACAAACTGGGCTTTTCCCATTACTCAGACCTTTGAATTAAATGAGATTAGGGCGAGTCTCTCATCCACTCATGCACCTAATGAGAATCTGGAAGACCAACGTATTTGGACTCTCAATACCAATGGAAAATTCTCCATTTCATCATTGTGGAATCATCTAAGAGCTAAATTCCCTAAGGTTCCTTGGGCTAAATGTATCTGGTTCCCTGGACACATCCCTAAATGCAGCTTCATCTCTTGGATAGCTATCCAACAGAGATTGTACACTGAGGACAGACTAGTGATGTTTGGCACTAGATCTGTTTCTAGTTGCTCATTCTGTCAGGGTGGAGAGGACCACAACCATCTTTTCTTCAATTGCACATTTACCACTCAAGTGTGGAGTCATGTCCTCACCTATTTGGACATTAGCTGGGCTCCTAGGTCTTGGGATAGTTGGGTCAATCACATGACAACAATCAAAGGCAAAACATTGAGAACTCTTATAATCAAACTAGCATTCATTTCTACAGTCTATCATGTATGGATCGAGAGAAATTGCCGCAAATTCCAAAACAAAGCTTGCCCCATATCAGTAGTAGTGAGTAAAATCTACTATCTGATTAGGGGCAGATTGTTGTCACTGGATAAACTTCCTCAGGGGCCCCAATTTCAAAGACTTTTAACTAAATGGGGAATCACATGAGTGTATCTACACATCTGTTATTCACATAAGCTATACTAATATGTGTGTATACAATTTCTACACTCTTATGCAGGTTCCATCATCACAGGTTTCAGAGGTTCCTCACAACCAGTGCATGAGTCCAGTTTGGAAGGAGGTTTTCATTGAGCAGATATGTACCATCCAGCTGGGACCTCCAATTTGCAAACAGTAAGCTATCAAATGTTAAAAGGGAGGTAACTCTTAATCATTGTTATTATGTGGGTTGCAAGGGCTGTTGCAATCTACTACTGCTAGTGTTGTTACCATTGCATGTTATCATTGCATCTATTCATGTTATCCTATAGCAAGGGCTGTTGTAACCTACATACTTGCTTGCTTGCACTTGAACTATCATGTTAAATTATAGCAAGGACTGTTACTTTACTTACTTACTTGCTTATCTGCTATAGATACTTGATTGTTCATTGTACTCTTGCTGCTATAGATACTGTGGATCTGTTAACTGGGTTCTGTGCTGCTGCTGTCCTTAGACAGCATGCCTGTATTGCTTCGGTTACTGGTTCATGTTCACACAGGGACACACAGGTGCTTAAAAACCCAATCAGCTGCTGCCCTTACTTTGGGCAGCAATCATTTACTTATGTATTGTCTCATTCTCATTTTCTGGAAATATGAACCTATGGACTGCTGTGTGTCTGATCAGCATCCACGTTGTTGAGATTTTTGGCCTAGCTTTGGGGGGCTGTCCCATGGCATGTGTTAGTCCCTTTTGGGAGGGGGCTTTTCCTCCCTACACTAGCCTGGTTGAACTATATATTTGCTGCTGCTGCATATTACTGCTGCTGTCAAACATTAGATACGGCTGCTGTTGTTATTGTGAATTGCATGTGTGGTTCATACTCAAATTCCATGAGCTGCAGTGAGCAAATCCAGCAGTGAGCATCCGGCATAATCTGCTAGTGCTTGCTGCATCACTATTGCTTGCTGCATTGTGTTTATTCCATTGTGGGCTATCATTGTTTGGGCAGAGCTGCTATAACTAGTACTTTTACATTATTCATGTTGTGTTGACGGTATGTAGAGTTGTAAGCTGGGATGCTACATTTCCTAGCAAGATGATGCCCAAAATCCTGAAAATTTCAAGTGCTTGATCTTGTGTGTATTGGATTATGAACATGTTGTTTGATTTGCTTTAACCTAGCCTTGGGGGGTTGTCCCTAGGCATGTTTGATCCCTTTGGGGAGGGGGCGTCCTCCCAACATAGAGTTGCACTCAGACTGCTACTACTACTGCTGTTTCATCCCAACAAAAGCTACCAGTAATTTAATCAGATCAAGGATACTTGAAGCACTGCACAAGGATACTGAAGTACTTCACTTCTCTGTTGTTTCTTAATCATCTCTTTAGAAGGTTAGGAAACACTCAGGCTATCTATCATTTTGCTCCTTGTAGCCAGTTAGCGTTAGCTCATTTACTTTCCATTATTTTCATTTCTTTTCTTTTCTTTCGTCCTCCTGGGGTATGCCCCTTGTAGGCTGTATATTCGGTTAGCCCTCTTTTTATTTCAAGCTTATTTACCCAAAAAAAAACATGGTTCACTGTCCTCCCATTCGAGCACCATCTAGTGGCCATGGCTGCCACCGACGAGCTTTAGTAGGAGCTGGGTACCATTTATTTTTCACTTTCTACTTCGTTGTAATTGCAACCAATCGTTTACCCCTTGTTCTGGTTTGGATGAGTCCAGTTAATGGCGAGAGTGGCTACGCCTGCTGCGCTTGGCCTTTACGTAGAACCAAAAGGTTCTGATTTTGATGAGACCGGATGGGTGGTGGGTGTGGTTCCCGCTCTTCTTGCGACTGGGTTTTGTTTGCGATCGGAACAGGGGTTGAATCTTGACTGAGTAACACTGGAAAACAAATGAAGAAGACGAGAGTGTGTTCCACTCTCTTCCTCTGCGTGTGGGCTATCTTTCAAAGGGTCAGACACAGCTGTACTGTTGTAGTCTTTCGGTTCAACTTCCCATCCAACTTTAAGTCCTCTCTGGGACAGCTACTTGCACGTTAATTGCATTAAAAAGCAAGTGGAGTACATTTGTACTCCTTAAAAAAGCAGTAGCTTTTGAATTCCACCGAGTGAAGGGTGGTCCCCATCCCACTCCTATAATTTTGCTTTACGCATAAGTACCCCAGTAGGCCAATATCACAATTCTGATATTTTTGTGTTAAACATTTGTATCCCTTTCCCAGTGGGCTGTGCTGGTCATCTTATTTTCCCACCCCGGCGGGTTGTGCCAGGGACCACGCAATTTTTCTTTCTTTTCTTTATTTTCGTTTGTCCTCCCTGGGGTATGCCCCTTGTAGGCTGTACATTCGCTTAACCCCTTTTAATTTCAAGCTAAATTACCCCAAAAAAAAAAAAAGGATGCAGACCTATCAACCATCTCAAAATTGAATCACAAGACCATGATGAACTGGTCTCTTAAGGCAGCAACATAACGGCATAATAGCAAACTGAGCAACAACCATAACAGCAAGACAGCAAGACTAAGTACCAGTCCTTTAAGGCAAATGTTGAAGGAACAGCAGCAAATAATTCCATTTGGATCACTATGGCATCAGCAGATTGCATAGCTATAATAGTGCATCAGTAGATTGCACCACATACGGGAGGACACTCCCTCCCAAAAGGGCACATGCCATGGGACAACCCCCCAAGGCTAGGTCAAAATACAATTAAGGAAATGAAACCATTTAGGACAGCAAGCAGGGTTATCACAAGGGCAGTTCTATCAAGAGAAACCCAAGCATGAACTCAGCATACCCTGATGAAGAACTAGAGAATTGTGGCAGCAGAAAACCATATCTGCCCAGATTGGCAAATCTAATACAACACACATATAGCGACACAGTAGATGAATAGACCAGAATCTAAAACCATAAGGAAAACTCTGCTAGGGACAAACAAATGCAGGAGCACTACTTCGTCACAGCAGCAAATATTCAGACATAGGCAATTCAAGAGCACATAGGAAGCAGATATTCAAACATAGCCACAGTAGCAGATATTCAGACATAAGCAGATATTCAGACAAACAAATGCATGAGCACTGCTCAGTGAAGTTGTTTACAACAACAGTAACCATTTTGAATCACTTATCACTGCCCAGATACATATCCAACAAGCATTAGCATGGTCCTTTGTTGGACCCTCTACACGCAAAAACGCTTATGGAATGCAGGAGAAAGTTACACGCAAATTGGGCTTCAAGTTTCAACTCTGTCCCACTGATGCTATACTACTTTATGTAAAGTGGTTTTTAAATTTGGTGTGTTGACAAAAGCATGCTACTTTTGCTTTGATAAAGTGGACCCACTTCTGTTGAAATATTCAACAGCAACTACACCGTTTGACTCTCATTGGAAATTTTGTATTTTGATGCACATGGTGTGCTGGGTTTTGCATCAAGAAAGTGGCCGTGGGCCAGCTTTTTAGGGGGGGCCCATGCCCCTTGACCAAAAGTTAGACTTTATTAGTACGCATCACGCGCAGTGCACACAAATTTTGTTATGCTTGTTATGTATAATTCTCCCTATCGTTGCGGGTTGGGCAAGGGCATCTTATTTTTCCCACCCCGGCGGGTTGTGCCGGGGAGTACGCAATTTTCTTTTATTTTCTTTATTTTGATTTTGTCCTCCCTGGGGTATGCCCCTTGTAGGCTGTACATTCGCTTAACCCCTTTTAATTTCAAGCTAAATTACCCAAAAATAAATAAATCAATCAAAAGCACACACTGCCCAGCTTATGGCAGATCATCAAGCTAATTGTATGATATAAAATGAGAGAAAGGAAGGAAGACCCAATGTATACTAGCCTCACACACCAAACACCCTCAAAACCTCACACTCCCCCTCTACTTTTTTAGTGATCTCAAAGGGTCTAAAGGGGACCAGCCTGACACCCTCAACTTACAACATACCCAATCAAAAATATCCCTCAGAAGAAAGGTTGGGGATCAATCATTCAGCTCACTGGGAACACGCATATAAGTGGATCACACATCAAAAGGGACATCTAGCAAAGCAACTACCTGAGTAAGAAAAGTAATAATTGCAATATCATAAGAACAGATAGCAACTTGAAATCATTAACCTGCAACCACAGTACCCAAATGGGCCATTAGATAAAACCTTGACATCAACTTGCAGCTTGTAACTTGTGAGGTTAGTTTGCAAATGAAAACCAGATTAATAGTACTGAACAAACTGCAAAGCATGATATCCAAATGAGCATAAAGTTATGATTCATGCAGAAGGAACATGGATACTCCATGGTTCCATCAGGGATAATGGACCAAGTGGTACTTTATGTAGGGACATTATTCTGTACCTAATTTTAGTGCTAATCTTAACCACAATAGAGGAAATACTATGCTACACACTTTGGAACTTTATGAGATTTCTCTCTATCCAAATATGATAGAGTATTTGGATAGAGAGAGACAGTGAAGGTCAGTTTTGCCAGGGTGCTCTTCAGACCTTTACTCCTAACAGTAGAGATAAGAATGACCAATCTGGAAAGATCTTGGGCCTGCCATTTGAGCTAGGATTTAAGGCATACAGCATCCCAGATCTAGATGGTGAGGGGCAATTGAAAAATAGATGATCATGGGATTCCTCTACAGGACAGAAAGCACAACAGGAGGACCTTTCATGCCAAAGAGAACAAGTCTATCCTCAGTGGATAACCTGTTCTGAATGGCAAGCCAAGTTATTAGACTACATTTAGGGATGTGTGAAGGGAACCACACAATGTGATTCCAATCAACAGTGGGAAATTTGGTCCTCAGATGCTCCCACAACGCTCCATGTTTTTTGAAAGAATCCAGCATTGTAGCCATCAGGGTCAGGGGCTTTATTGGGATTGAGAGACATGAAGGTTTCTTTGATCTCCACATTAAAGACCTCATAAATCATAGCATCTCTCTAGATATCTAAAAGTCTAGTGGCAACCAACTGATTAACTCTAGAAGATCCAAAGAAACTAGAGGGGTGGGCAGTACCCAAAAGGGAGGTGTAATAATCTACGAAGGATTTCTTAATCTCAACAGAATCATGGGTGATAGAATCACTTGAGAGAGCTATACTTGTGATTTTATTCCTGTTCCTATTTTGGGTAATGGATTTGAAAAAGTAAGATGTACATTGATCACCCAGTTTAAGCCATTGTATTCTAGATTTCTGCTTAGCAAAACTTTCCTCAACTCTGGCTAGGGAAAGATACTGCTTACACAGATCTCCTTCAAGTGCTTGCTTAACTGGGTTTGTAGGATCCTTACCAAGACCACTCTGAATTTGGTCAAGTTCCTGCCTGACAATATTTGTTCTTTGTGAGATATTACTATATACCTTAGTGTTTAGTTTCTTAAGTTCACATTGAAGGTTCTGAGTTTCTCACAAACAACAAACATTGGATTACCAATGATAACCCTTCTCCAAACTTGTTGAACACTGGATAAAAAATCAGGGTGATCAACTAGAAAATTGAAGAACTTGAAGGGTTTATGAACTTGAAGGGTTTATCATTGAGCTCCATTGTTGGGGCTGATTTTCATTAAATTTGGCCATATTTACTTAAGTAATTTTGGCCTATTGTTTGGAAAACTTGTGTATATCTGTGCTCATTCTGTGGAACAGAGCTTTGGTTCTTCATGTCCTTCGCAGGGAAGAAGATAGTGGGGCCCATGGGCCAACTTTCCTAATCATATCTTGGTCAATCTCAAGAGCATCAGATGGTCCATTGGGGCCCACGCATATGGTTGCAGTTGTGCAATCAAATCTACTTTTGAAAGTCCATTCGGTGGACTTTAAAAAAAGGGGGCATTTATTACCCTCAATCAAGCACAGCTGTAAAGCTTTCGATGGTACTTGTTAAACCAAATGTCACGCATAAGCCAAGTGGTTGGGGTCCACAAATTGCTAGCACTGCTATTACACACTGTGCTTTAATTTGCATGGGGATCGTGTACACAATTGCTAACCAGTTGTACCGCATCAGTTCAAAAAAAAAAAAACCAGCTGTACCTCATGGGCAATTACTCGCGTCACTCACTGCAAATTGGCCTTTGTGCCACATGGGGTAATGGATTTGTTAGAAAAGGGCAGGTGGACGCCCAACAACCAGATGGAAATCAAAATTGGCCATTGTGCCATTAATTAACGCACAAGTTTTATTATGTAAACCGTTTTGTTCCTATCCTGGTAGGTTGTGCTAGGATCACCATTTTCCCCACCCTGACGGGTTGTGCCGGGGTACACACACTTTTTTCTTTCTTTTCTTTATTTTTCTTTTGTCCTCCCTGGGGTATGCCCCTTGTAGGCTGTATATTCGCTTTAACCCCTTTTAATTTCAAGCCAAATTACCCAAAAAAAAAAAAGAACACTATGGCAGGAGAATGATCAGATATGCCAGGAGGGGGAAATGGGCATTAGAATAAGTAAAGGACTTAATCCAATGCTCATTGACTAAAACCCTATCAATTTTGGTGGCAATATACTGAGTGGGGGCCTGTTTGTTAGCCCAAGTAAACTCACAACCAGTATACCTAAGATCCTCTAAGTCATTATTTTTTTTTTGGTAAATAAGCTTGAAATTAAAAGAGGATAAGCGAATGTACAGCCTACAAGGGGCATACCCCAGGAAGGACAAAAAGAAAAGAAAAGGAAATAGGGGTTACTATACTATGGTATGACAATTGGACTACCCTTGGACCTCTTGCAACTAGGTATGGTTCTAGGATTATCTATGATTCTGGCCTTCCTAAAGACGCTACTGTTCGGAGTATTGTTAGAGGCACAAATTGGGCTTTCCCCATTACACAAACCATGGAACTTAATGAAATCAGAGCTAGTCTTTCCTCCATTACTTCACCTAATGAGAATATGGTTGATCAGCACCATTGGACTCTTAATACAAGTGGTAAGTTCACTATTTCCTCATTATGGAATCATCTTAGATCCCCATTTCCCAAGGTTCCTTGGAGTAAATGCATATGGTTCCCTGGGCACATCCCAAAGAGCAGCTTCATCTCTTGGATAGCTATCCAACAAAGGCTATACACCGAGGACAGATTGGTTTTATTTGGAACCAAATCTGTTTCCAAATGCTCCTTCTGCCAGGGAAGTGAAGATCATAATCACCTTTTCTTCAACTGCACATTTACCTCTCAGGTGTGGAACCAAGCACTCTCCCTAATTGAAATTAATTGGGTTCCTAGGACTTGGGCTAATTGGATCATTCATATGACAACAATTAAAGGCAAATCATTAAGATCTCTTTTAATTAAACTGGTTTTCACCTCCACAATATATCTTATTTGGATTGAGAGGAATTTACGCAAATTTCAAAACAAAGCCTGTCCCATCTCTGTTGTTGTAAGCAAGATTTATACTATGGTAAGATACCGGCTTTTGTCTCTTGAGACCTTACCTCAAGGGCCCCAGGCTCATAGATTATTAAACAAATGGGGAATCACTTGACACAACTTACTTGAGTTTATTTTGCAGGTCTCATTACTCATTATTTATAACTCACAGCATCATTGTGCGTATCTGTTTTGCAGCTGCTGCATTATCATTGCTTGAGCTTGTTAATACTCCAGGGGCAGATTCAATCAGAGGGGGCAGTCTCAATGTTACTGGGGGCAGATTCAAAGGCATTTTTTGCTGCTACCCTGTTTTTGCTGCAGCAAGGAACAGAGGTTCATTCCAGGTAACCCACGGCCCTTTATCCACCGTAACCCCACTCCCTCCTCTTTTAACCGAGTCCTATCTCACCCCTTACACCACCACCGAACGCACATTAGTTCCCCGATCTCCCTCCCTCGTAGAACCACCGATTACCCACCACTCCGGGGCTTTCTGACTACCTCCATGATCGAGTCTGCTCCCTCTCTGGCGATTGGCGATCCAGTCGAGATTGATTTGGAGGGATCACCTGGTGTGGCTGTCGGTCTAGGGAAGATAGCTGTTGATTCTCATGAGGTGCGTAAGAAACAGGGTCCCGTAGCTCATCTTCAACCCAATCTACAAGCAACCCAACCGAATCAATCGGGATCGTCGTCCTCCATGGCTGTACACCAAACTAATTCGGAAGTGGTATCTCTCCAGTTTTCACCGAAGCCCAACTATGTTCAATCAAGAGTCTATCCACAACGGTCCACAGGTAAACCTAATACTCCTAACCACAGTACCACTCATCTCCAACCTATCTCGGGCAACCCTAGCCGATCTAGTGCAAGCCATGCTCAGGTGTTACAAGCTGGTGGTGATGAAGGAAATCCAGCTTGTGTAGACCGTATTTCCTCCTTGGTAGTTTCGATTGAAGATGAATTGCTCAAATCAGGGGTGAATATCAACCTTTCCAAACTTAAATCTCACATTCTTCGAGTGAAGGAGGAGTACTCTAATCCTGTAGCGGGTTCTAGCATCGTTGAGGTGAATCTAGATGGTGATTTTGTGGAAGCTGGGGACATTCCCCCCCGCCAGGAACCTCCTGCAAAACCTGCTGTGCCGAAAAACCCAGGTAAAAACCAAAGTTGGGCTTCTCTATTTAAAGCCCAATCTCCATCTAAAACTTTGAAGCTTGAGCATTTTCCGGATATGCAGCAAGGTAAGGAACCTGTTGTGGAGTTAGACGATTCTGATGTTGATTCCAGCTCATGGGATCATTGTTTAGTGGGATATTTTCTAGATGGCAAAATGCCATATAACCTTTTATGTGCTACTGCGCGTTCTGTATGGAAAAACAATGCTCCTAATTCTATTAAACAGGTTGGGAATTGTTTTTTCTTTGAATTCAGAGATGAATCTACTAAGTTGCAGGTACTAGAAGGTGGCCCATATTTCTTCTCTCGGCGCTACTTGGTCCTTACGGATTGGAAAAGGATGTTAGTGCCAACAGCTAAGCATCCTTCGTCAATTCCTGCTTGGATCAAGTTGCATAAACTTCCACTGGAATGCTGGACTGAAGCTGGCTTTAGTCGTATAGCCAGTTCAATTGGGAGACCTATCTATATGGATGAAGCTACAGCTAATAAGAAAAGACTTGACTTTGCTAGGGTCTGTGTAGAAATTTCCGCAGATGTTGATCTCCCGGATGTAATAGTGGTGAAGTCTAATGGGGAAACTGTTTCAGTTAGGGTGGAATATCAGTGGATCCCCCCTCAGTGCTCTGAATGTAAAGTGTTCGGCCATAAGTGCATTTCTAAACCAGCTCCAGCTCCAGCTCCTACTAATACGGATGAGTCTTGGCATACAGTTGGAAACGTTAACATTGCCAACAAGGATCCTATAGTACAACATCAAGTCCAATTGGCTCTGGATGAGGGAGGTAGTACTGCTCTGGATGCTGTGACCAGAGTTGTAGACCCTTATCCACAGCCTCCTAAACCAGCAGCCACTAGTGGTATTATGATGGAGGAAAAGGGAGTAATACAATGTCCAATCAGCACAAGTGAAGGGGATAACTCTACTGAGGAAGGTGATGAGATTCTGGCAGATGTTTTTCCCCTCTCAAAGGGCTATGAAGTCCACTCTCAGACTCCCACTATTAAGAAAGCTCATCCCACTCAAGCTACGTCAAATTCCCCCGATCCCTCCTGCCCACAAACTGCAGGAAGCAACTCAAAGAAGAACAAGAACAAGAAGAAGGCACCTGACCCTCCTAAGGGGCAGTAAGCCTTGCTATATCCTTTTGGGCAGTATCCTACCTTCTATACTTTGCATTTATATTATTGTTGTCTTTATTTAACCTTTCTATGCTTAGTTCCCAATTTCAGTTACATTTTGGTTTTTGGAACTTGAGAGGTCTAAATGATCCTCTCAAGCAAAAAGCGGCCAAACTATTTGTAAAACTAAATGAATTATCTCTAATAGGGTTGATTGAACATAAAATTAAGGAACCCAATTTTGATAAAATCATGAAGGTTATCTGCCCTCACTGGAAACATGCTCATAATTCTACTCATGCTCCTATTGGGAGAATCCTGATTTGTTGGAATCCTCGCATTCTTGATGTGAAGGTTCTCCATATGACTAGTCAACTTATGTATTGTGAGGTGCATTCTAATGATGGTTATAATTTTGTGGCTACGTTTGTCTATGGCGCCAATGATCATGTTGACAGACTTGAGCTCTGGAGTGATTTGTCCAGATTAAAGACCAATGAGCCTTGGGTTATCTTAGGTGACTTTAATGCAATTAGGAAACCTATGGAAAAAGTTGGGGGGGCTAAACACTGGCCCCCCCACATGGATGATCTTAACAAATGCATATACTCTTGTGAAGTTGATGATTTGAATTACTCAGGTTGCCTATTTACCTGGTCCAATAGACAGGATCCTCCCCATCATATATCCACCAAAATTGATAGAGTCCTCGTAAACGATACTTGGATTAGAACACACACCTTCTCATCAGTTTTTTTCCCCACTCCTGGGATCTTTGATCATTCACCTGCTGTTGTGCATATTAATCCCCCTCCTAAGCCTCCTAAGAGACCTTTTAGGTTCTTCGACTTCCTTGCAGATCACCCGTCTTTCCTACCAATTGTACATAGGGTTTGGAGCCAAATAATTATTGGTAACCCTATGTACAGCCTCACTGAAAAACTCAAAAGGTTGCAAAATGACCTTAAGGAGTTGAATCACAAAGACTTTAGTAGTATCTCTGGTAGGGTTTCTACCATTAAACACCACCTCGATGCTCTTCAGGTCATGCTTGGTGCTGACCCTTAAAATATTGCAAATCAATTGGAAGAAAAATTGGTCTACAAGCAGTTTCTCACTCTCTCTAGAGCTGAGGAAAGCTTAGCTAGACAGAAATCCAGGATCCAGTGGCTCAAACTTGGTGATCAAAGCACCTCATTCTTCTTCAAGTCAGTCAATAATAATAGGAACAGAAGTAAAATTACAAGTTTGGTTTTGAGTGATTCTAGCACTACACATGATATGAAAGTGATCAAAGATGCCTTTGTCAGTTTCTACTCTGGTTTACTTGGTAAGCCTCATAGCACCCCTTATGCTGGGTACGATAGGATCACTCAGCTCATTACCAAAAGACTCACCAATGCTCAAAGTGTACACATGGTTCAAGATGTATCAAACACTGAGATTAAGGATATGTTCATGGGTCTCAACCCACACAAGGCCCCTGGCCCTGATGGCTATAATGCTAGGTTTTACCAAAAAGCTTGGCACATAGTTGGACATGAGGTTACTGCCGCCATTAGGAATTTCTTCAAGTCTGGTAAGCTCATGAGTAGAGCCAATGCCACCATTGTGGCTCTTGTACCTAAGGTCCCTAACCCCTCCAGAGTGGGTGATTATAGGCCTATATCATGCTGCAATATCATCTATAAATGCATTGCTAAGATCCTTGCCAGGAGAATCCAAAGTGCTCTCCCTGATCTTATTGATCCTGTTCAGTCCGGATTTGTTAAGGGTAGGAGAATTGCAGACAATATATTCCTCACTCAGGAGATCATGCATGGGTATCATAGGTCCACATCCACTCCCAAATGCACCATGAAGGTTGACATTATGAAAGCTTATGATAACGTCAGGTGGGAGTTTCTATGGGATACTCTGACTTGTATGAATTTCCATCCAAAAATGATTACATGGTTAAAGGCGTGTGTTACCACTGCTAACTATACATTGAATATTAATGGTGAACCGACAGGCAACTTTAAGGGTGCTAGAGGCCTCAGACAGGGTGATCCACTCTCATCCTACCTTTTTGTGATTGTCATGGAGGTTCTCACTTGCATCTTAAAAGAGAAATCCAATGAGCCTGACTTTAAATTTCACTGGAGATGCAATCAACCTAAGATTATCAATCTATGTTTTGCAGACGACCTTATGCTTTTCTGCAAAGGTGATGTAAACTCAGTGAAACATATACAAAACTCCTTAAGCGAATTTGAGTCGCTGTCTGGACTATCCCCTAGTCCTGGTAAGAGTAGTATCTTCTTCTCTGGTGTACAGCACTCTACCAGAATTGAAATCCTACATTTGCTAGACTTTAAGGAGGGCACACTACCTGTGAGATACTTGGGGGTCCCTCTGTTGTCCTCCAAATTAAGGTACATGGACTGTAAACCTATGATTGATAAAATCACTTCTAGAACCAAGACCTGGACTAACAGGGACCTTACTTATGCTGGTAGGGTCCAGTTGATTAAGAATGTCCTTTTCTCAATGCAAACATATTGGTCCTCCCTCTTTATACTTCCGAAGAAAGTCATCAAAGAGGTTGAAACCATTCTTAGGTCTTTCCTTTGGTCGGGCCCCGACCTCAAAAAGACTGGGGCTAAAGTCTCATGGGAACATTTATGCTGCCCTAAACAAGAGGGTGGGTTAGGTTTCAAATCCATCACGGTGTGGAATAAGGCTGCAATTGCCAAACATATTTGGTTCCTCATCTCAGGTGGGGAGCAATCTATGTGGTGCCAGTGGGTTAAATCATACTTATTAAAGGGGAAAAACTTTTGGGATGTTAAGATGCCTAGCTCTCCATCTTGGGTTTGGAGAAAGTTGCTAAATCTTAGGCCTCTTGTTCAATCCCACATTAAAGTTATTATCGGCAATGGCAGATCCACATCACTGTGGTATGACAATTGGCACCCCCTTGGGCCCCTCGCCCTTAAGTTTGGTCATAGAGTCATTTATGATTCCGGACTCTCCAAAGTTGCCACCGTGAATGCAATTATTAGAAATTCTAGATGGTGTCCTCCCATTACCCAAACCCTTGATCTCAATGAGCTCCGGGATGCTATGAGCTCTATTCCCAGTCCTAATCAGGAGATTGAGGACCAACACAAGTGGTTACTTAACTCTAATGGGGAATTCACTATATCTTCGCTTTGGGATGACATAAGAGTGCATTATCCCAAAGTGCCTTGGCATACTAGCATATGGTTCTCTGGCCATATTCCGAAATGTAGCATGATCACTTGGCTTGCTATCCGTAATAGGCTATATACCGGTGATAGGCTTGTTATGTTTGGCACTATCCCTGTTTCTTGCTGCAGTTTTTGTCATGGTATAGAGTCACATGATCATCTATTTTTCAATTGTCCATTTACTTCACAAGTCTGGACTGACATTCTCACACACATAAATGTTAATTGGCCCTCTAGATCTTGGGCCAATTGGATCAATCTAGTATCAAGTCTTAAAGGTAAATCACTTAAAAACTTGATTGCCAAACTTATCTTCACTGTTACAGTCTATCAAATATGGCTTGAAAGAAATGGTCGAAAACTCCAAAATGCAATTTGCTCAGGACCTAGTGTAGTCAACAAAATTCATTCATTGGTGAGATACAGATTGATGTCCCTGGGTAATCTTCCTCAGGGACATCAATCACAGTGGCTATTAACTAAGTGGGATATAATCTAGTGCTTTGCCAATGCTGGACTTGTTTTTCCATTGGGGCAGATTCAATCAGGGGGGCAGATTCAAGCATTTATCGCTGCTGCCCCTGTATTTGCTGCAGCAAGGAACAGAGTTTCACTCCATTGTAAGGTATACTATCACAGGATTACAGAGCTGCTGGCCTTTACTTGGGGAGGAGCTGCTGGCCTTTGCATGGGCAGACTCAATACTACATGGATGCAATCTGTTGCTGGATTACATATTGTGATTAATGTTTGAGATCACTTATTCGAGAATATGCTTAACTTAGTTCATGATTATGCATCATGTTAATCTATAGCAAGTGCTGTTGCTATAGATTCTTTATTGCACTTGAATTACGCTCATTAAGTGGGTTGCAAGGGATGTTGCAACCTTGCATTTAGTTGTACGTACTTGCTTGCACTTGAACCTTCATGTTAATCTATAGTAAGTGTTGTTGCTATAGATACTTTATTGCACTTGAATTACGCTCATTAAGTGGGTTGCAAGGGATGTTGCAACCTTGCATTTAGTTGTACTAGCTTGCAATTGAACCTTCATGTTAATCTATAGCAAGAGCTGTTGCTATAGATACTTGTTGCATTATGCTGTTGTTATCTGCTACTGTTTGTGTTCTAGTGTTGTGACAGATATTGCTATGTCTACTGTGGGGTGCTCTGCACCTCGGGGGAGGTCAATTTTCAAAGGAGATGTTGCCCAAATTTTCTGAAATTTTCTGAAATCAATGGGCTTGCAATTGCTAGGCCTTTATTGTTTAATGTACCTACATTACTTGTTTGCTATATGTGCCGCCAATTATGGGCGGACATCTGCTTTACTAGGGTCTAAAAAACAGCGGTAATGCTGCTCAATTTTCTAGGATGTCAATATGGGGTTTGTTCCCCTATATGTTTTCCTAGCCTTGGGGGGTTGTCCCTTGGCAAGTTTGATCCCCTTTGGGAGGGGGCTTCCTCCCGTACCTAGCCGTGGGGGGTTGTCCCTTGGCATTGAATTATCCTCCTTGTCTCATACGGAGATGCTCGATGGTTCCATGTTGGCGTCGTGAATCAGGACGGGAAGATACCAAGCTACCAATACCAAGTCCATTTTGAGATTCCAATGATCAAGTGTGCATTTTGAGATTCCAGATTCAAAGTGATCAAGTTAGCTGTGTTAAACTAGTATTTTTGTGTATGGTTAGCTATTTGCCTTTTCCTAGGCTAGAGGGTTGTGCATGGCAGTAAATCTGTTATCTGCTTCCCCTTTTGCTTTTGATTAGTTGCACCTATGCTGGCGGGATGTGCCAGTAATTACTATCTACCCTCCCCGGCGGGTTGTGACGGGGACCACGCACTTTTTATTTCTTTCTTTCTTTTATTTTTGTCCTTCCTGGGGTATGCCCCTTGTAGGCTGTACATTCGCTTAGCCCCTTTTATTTTCAAGCTTATTTACCCAAAAAAAAAAAAAGGGTTGTTGCAGCCTACATTTTACTTGCTTGCAAATTGAACTTTCATGTTATACTATAGCAAGAGCTGTTGCTATAGTCTCTTGGCCTTATTCCTATTGTTATTAACAGATTTGAAAAAATAGGATGTGCATTGGTCTCCTAATTTAAGCCAGTTTATCCTAGATTTTTGCCTAGCCAAACATTCCTCAGCTCTTGAGAGTTTGAGGTATTGTTTGTAGACAAGTTTTTCCTCCAACTGTGTGGCAGTATCAGCGGGATTAAGGCCAAGCTTGTTTTGAAGAGTATCAAGAAGGCAATGGGTTTGCATCACTCTTTCAGAAACAGAACTATACTCCTTTTTATTTAATTCCTTTAAATCAGCTTGGAGAAGCCTTAATTTCTCATAAACGCAGAACATGGGATTGCCAATGATGATCCTCCTCCAAACCCCTTGCACAATGGAAAGAAACTGAGGATGGTCAGCTATGAAATCAAAGAACTTAAAGGGTTTGGGTGGGGACTTGATTGGAGGGTCAATATAGACCACAGCAGGAGAGTGATCAGAAATGCCAGGAGTGAGAAAGAAAGCATTAGAGCAAGTGTGTGCTTTGAGCCAACTTTCATTAACCAGAACCCTATCCAACTTAGAAGATATATAGTGAGGAGTATCTTGCCTGTTAGACCAAGTGTAAAAACAACCTGTAAATCTAAGATCATCCAATTCACTTGAATAAAGATAGTTATTGAACTCATCCATAGGCTGATTCCTTTGATTTTGACCACCAACCTTCTCTCTGGGGGACCTAACACTGTTAAAGTCACCAAGGATCACCCATGGTTTGTTACAAGCAAAAGATTGGACATCTTTCCACAGCTCTGTTCTAACCAGATGATCATTTGCACCATAAATAAAGGTTAACCCTCAAGAATGGCCTGAACCTTACAATGTATAAGTTGGCTGGTCACGTGCAGAATAGTGACATTGACCTTGTCAGGATTCCAACACAACAAGATTCTCCCAATGGGTGCGAACATGCTATTGTTGGCAAATTGCCAATGAGGGCACACATAGTTAACAATCCTTCTAATATTGGGCTCTTTAATCTTATGCTCAATTAGACCAAACAATGACAACTCATTTTTGCTCCAAAAAGTTTTAGCTGCTTTTTGTTTGAGAGGGTCATTAAGACCTCGCAAGTTCCAAAAACCAAAGCGAAGAGGTGAGGTAGACATAAATGACTATATAATAAAGACATAAATAAATAATATGTACACAAAGCAAATACTAATACTAAAGCACTAATGGGGATGAGTTAGAGACTGCCCTAATTAAGGAGCTCCCGCTCCTTTTTCAGCCTTCTTTTCCTGCTGCTTTTGGACTCTGTGAATCCTTGGTCTCCTGAGCCAGGAGTAAGAGGCCCCTTATCACTGGAGGGTTGGACTGGACTGCTTCCATGATTGCTACTGCCTTGTGCTCTGAGAATAGCATTCCCCTCCTGATCCTCTGCTACTATTTCCTCATCCATAGCCTCACTAAGCGTATCCTCTGAAGAGTTGAGAGCTTCTCTCTCTAAAACCTAGAGAGAGAATGCACTCCTCTTAATCCTATCAATTTTTTATCAATGCTCCAAACATATGTTTGGTTTCACCAATCTGTTTGCTCAGATTATCATCTAGGACTGAACTTTTGTTTGGTTATCCACATTTAGTGTTGGGTCTTCCTTCACTAATTCTCTATCACTGGGTTTCTTATTCACCAAATGGGGTTCTTCCCAATATCAAGAGGTGTTCGTCCAAGACCCATCAACTGATGTTCTTCACACTTTTGTGTGAAAGGTTATCAACAATCCTATTTCCCTGGGGGATTTAAGTTCCCCGTCTGGACGCCACGCCAGAGATGTTATACAGCTGCCTCTCATCTTGCATGTTGTGCCTCCTGTTCGATTCCAAGGTGTTCTACCCCCATAAATATTCAATCCAGTCATTCTCGCTAAGCGACTTAGAGTCCGGCGGTGGGGGCAATCTCCGTTTGGTCTGGTTTGATGAAATTGGTGGGGTGGATGTTTCCTCTGGTCGAGCTCTGAGGTGTTCATTGCGCAGGATGGGTTCCTGCAGATTCATTACCAAGAACCTCTTTCATCACTCAAGCACTTTGTACAAACAGCCCTTGTACAACTGCCCTTGTGATGATCAGTACAACAACCCTTGTACTGATGATTAAAAGTAGATTGCAACAGCCCTTGCAATCCACTGGCGATCATGGATGCATGCCAATCAGTAATCTGTAAACCTGATTCCTGTGCTTTTGAGTTGCATGATGGGAGGGGGTTGTGTGTTCATCAATGGAGTGGTTAAATACGCAAGGGGAGCATTCGATTTGGATTGTCCTCATCATTCCTTCAATAACCAATTTCGCTCAGAGTATGTTTCTCATGGAGGTATTGTGATCTGAGGTCCTAAAGTTGTCTCTCCACTGCGATCCAGTTCCTTCCGCTAAGTGTCCCGGTGTCACGGCGGTAAGGGTAATACCACAATCGGTTCTAGTCGCGAATGGGAAGCTCAGTGATGTAGGCCCTTGTTCCTTCTGTATGTCCTTTTGGAGCTTATCTCTGTGTGTTAATCTTCCGAGCTCTGGCTGAAAATCAATTTCGTAATGGAGAGAGTGAGATCCACTCTCTCCTTAGCGAGTGGGTCTGTTTTCGACCCAAATGGGGTCGGTTTTCACGGGAAATATGGCAGAGTTACATTAATTTAGCAGGCGCATGCTAAATTAACCAACAAAAAATAAAATAAAAAACAAAAAGTTGTTCAAAATGCCCGAAAAGCACATATGCTTGTTGTCCCTGCTCGGTTTGAGGGCCCCTATGCAACATTATTCTCGACAGCAATCTTGGTCCAAGCGGTGACAGATTGCTTATTGGTCAAATCAACAATGGTCCAATCGGTGGCAGCAACAAATTGCCTTTCGGAAATGGAAGGTTTAAATGCTCTTTGCTTGGGCATTAAACAATTAGTTTTGGTTTGCAAGTGGGCGTACAGCATGTGTAAAAGAGGTGTGATGCTCATGACCTTTTCTTGGTCCATTACAAGCATGGCGTGCATTCCTTGGGCCGCAAATCGAGCAGCATCAAATGCCTTGGGGACCACTCGGTGGTCTAATTTTAGTTATTTTCCTATGTGTATTGCTTTATGCGTATCTATCCTATCCCTAGCAGGTTGTGCCAGGACCCCTATTTTCCCACCCCGGCGGGTTGTGCCGGGGAACACGCACTTTTGTTTTCTTTCTTTTTTGCTTAGTCCTTCCTGGGGTATGCCCCTTGTAGGCTGTACATTCGCTTAACCCCTTTTAATTTCAAGCTAATTTACCCAAAAAAAAAAGCGTATCCTCTGGGGATTCAGTACTGTTCTGAGTTGATTGCAACTGCTGGAGATGGCTAGGGGTAATGGAAACTGAAGGATTCTCAACATCTGAAGCTAAAGAGGAGCTGCCTACATCCTTGTGGGCTACATCCATAGTTGTGGCCCGTGCTTGTGAAGGAGCAAGATGAGGATCAACAGACTTGTGAGCCTCTGACTGTGTAGGAATTAAAGCTAATTTGCCCTTGCCAACAACCAACCAGTCTTCCTCAGAGTTTGTTGTCTTTGGGACAGGTTTAGGTCCACATGAATGACCAAATACCTTGCAATTCTCACACCTGGAGGGCAACCATTGGTACTCCACCCCCACCATGACAGAATCCGCATTGACTGAAATGGTAATGTCATTAGGCAAATCTTGATTTGCATCTATTTCAATACAAATACGTGCAAAATCCAATCGCTTCTTTTTAGCCGTAGCTTCGTCAACATGGAGAGGTTTTCCAATTGCACTTGCAATCTTGCTAAAACCTACTTGCGTCCAGAATTCCAAAGGCAATCTGTGCAGCTTGACCCATACAGGAATGGTGGAAGGTTGTATTTTACTAGGAACTAGCATTCTCTTCCATTCTTTCAACACTAAATACCTTCGGGAGAAAAAATAAGGGCCTCCCTCGAGTACTTTGAGTTTGGTTTCCTCATCATCAAACTCAAACAAGAAGCATGCTCCAAGTTGTTTAATGGTGAACCTACCATAATCCTTCCATACTGCCCTTGCTGTAGCACTGAGGAGAGGTAAAGGCATTTTCCCATCAAGGAAATGCCCCACCAAACAGTGACTGCCTACTCCTTCGTCTAATTGTGTTTCATCAAATTCAACATGAGCTTCCTTACCTTTTTGGAACTCTGGAAAGTGCTCTAACTTCATAGACTTGGAGGGAGCTTGAGTTTTGAGCAGAGAGGCCCAATTTCTTGTATGTGCTGGATTATTTGTTATCCTTGACCCTCCAGCAGCTCCCGCCTCCAGGGGTTGAGCTTTTTTCATTTCTGAAATACCTGATTGGATTTTACTGTTGGCGTGGTGTCGAGGTGAGTTGCAGTCTACCTCTACAAGCTCCCCTTCCAGATCGAAATTTGGTGGAAGTTCTGACTCATTATCCCGAAGTTGAGTAAGATGTTCCTTCAATTTTGAGAAGTTGACATTGACACCTGATTTATGCATCTCGTCTTCCATCGATTGGACCAGTGAAGCAACTCGATCAGTTCGATCTCCTACCTCCTGAAAAACCTGTTGTTGCTTTCTAGATGGACTTACTCCATGATTGATAGGGCTTTGGGTTTGCATCTCAACCTGAGAGGCTTTCTCAGATGATTGATTAGTAGTGTTGGGGTTAGGGATTTCAGAAGTAGGGTTTTTAGTAAGAAGATGGTCTAGATCTGAGAAACTACAACTTCGTGGAACTCGGTGTGTGGTATACGCAATACCTGAAAGAGCAGCTGCGTGCGGATTGTTGTGAGCCAACTGCTTCTTCCTAACAACATTTGAATCTATTGCTTTGGAACCAATATCTCTCATCTCTGAAGTAGGCTTGATCGACGAACTGGTTCGCTCCCTAAGGGGATAAACGTTAGACTGCTTGAACTCAGGGAAGCCGTGTGTCTTAGTACCCCGAACTGCCATTGATGGTGTAGTTTGACCTCCGCTACTAGGGTTTCTGAGGAAACGCCTGACTCAGCTAGCGAGATGACGTCATCAAACACACATGGACTGCTCAAGACGAACGGTGGGTTTTGGTCGAAGGGTTTTCGAGAGGGAGGGGGGGTCGGTTAGGATGATTATCGGGTTTTCGAGAGGGTGAGGAGGATTTACGGTGGTGTGGTTGTGGATCGGGGTACGGTGGTGATGGGTTACGGTGGTGGTGGAAGGGGTTCGGCTGGAGTTTCAGTGTACAGTGGGAGAGATGATCGGGTTGTAGAACGAGAGAAGGTGGAGCTTCTCTCTCTACATTATAGGATGAAAAAATTCTAAGTCATTATTGACAATGCACTGATTGAATTCCTCCATAAGAATGAAAAGAGTTGAGAGCTTCTCTCTCTACCAAGAGAGAGAATGCACTCCTCTGAAATTCTACCCAAAATTTTTCAAATCACGCCCTAAATCCTATTGATTTCAGGGCGGCTTTGCCCAAATTTTTTGATCACACCCCAAATCATCATGATTTCAGGGCGTTCTATCCCTATTCACCCACTGCATGGCGAGCAACAAAAAGCAAAAGGGGAATCTGGAAGTCCAGTAACCCAAATCGTTCAGACGCTTCCACAAATCGACGTAATACCTCAATCGAAGAGGGTTGTTCGTGCTCTAGACCCATTTCACCCACGTCGGTGGTTTCTATGTCTGATGGAGACTCCGGCCATGGACAACATCTCCAACTATTCAATCGCTCCTCACACAAAAGGGGATCTAAGAAGTTCAGAAACCCTAACCATTCAATCGCCCCCACAAAATCGAGGTGATACCTCAAACAATGAGGGGATAGATCGTGCTCTAGACCCATCACATCCACGTCGGAGGTTTCTGCTCTGATGGAGACTCTCGGCCATGGATTTTCTGGGTATGAAGCCTTGGTTCAGCAACCCCAGCTATTACAATGTTTGCAACAGGCTTATAGGCCTGATGATGAAGGACTCTATCGACTTTGGGTTCGAGCGCACCGCAGATCGGGAGCATAGTTCTAGCACTGTTGCAGTCTTCCTCGCGTATCAGTTCTCTTCCGCTATGTGTCGGTGGTGTCACGGTGTAAGGGGTCATTCCATTATGGATCCTGGCGCTTCATAGGTAAGGCTAAGGCAGTTTTAGATCCGGCTTCCTTTCTTATGTGTTTGAATATATGTCTTTGGAGTTCATCGAGCTCCATTTGGGCCTGTTCGACATTTAGAGGGTCATCATAGTAATTGTCCCCTAATTTCGCTAGAGTTATTTATTTGGATTCTTGGCTGAAGCTTACTTGGGTTGTAGGGAATCAATGGTTCCGTCCCTCATTTCCTGGATTTAGATGAGTTTTTAGAGTGGGCATTTGCGCTGCGGTTAGTGGTTCAACTCCGGAGCAGTTTTGTTGCTCTGGATATTCAAATGTTCTACCCTTGTTTCTGGTGCTGATGAGTCCGGAGAGTGGCGTGTGTGTTTCAAACCATCCTGCGTCTGGCCTTTGTGTCTGGATGGGTGGTGTGTATAGCTCACGCCCAACTGCATTTGGGCTTCGTGTAGAGCCAAGAGCAGGGGTTGAATTTCGAGTAAACTGGTCTACTTTACAGTACCATACATCTGTGGAAGGTATAGGAGGATGGCGCACAGCTGGTTGTGGGTCCGGGTATTCATTGGGAAATTTGTATCCTCTATCTTACCTAGTCATAATCTGGGCATTTTCAAAGGAAGGCATGGCCATTATGCCAACCAGTATGCAGGTGGCAAATCATTAAACAATTCATGGGACTCCGTTCAGCAGTCCCCACCTCAGTTCTCTACACAACGGTTCTATTTTGCAGCTGTTTGGAGCCACGATTTAATAGTTTTATTTCTTGCTTTGTGCTTACTATACCTATCTCAGCAGGTTGTGCTGGACCTCCTAATCCCTCCCCGGCGGGTTGTGCCGAGGAGTATGCATTTTCTTTTCTTTTCTTTATTTTTTGTTTTGTCCTCCCTGGGGTATGCCCCTTGTAGGCTGTACATTCGCTTAACCCTTTTTAATTTCAAGCTAAATTACCCGAAAAAAAAAATTCCTCCATAAGGGGTCACCACCAAATTTCTCATGCTGAAATCTTAGGGCATTAAAATCCCTAATGATCTAAGCGTCAGAAGATTTCCAATTGGTCAAATCATTCCAAAGATCTCTCCTCTCCATATGAAGGTTAGAGCCATAAATAAATGTGGCCAAAAACTTAAGATGCCATAGACTGGACTTGGCAATGAACAGCTCGACAAGATTGATTTAGAACACTCAAGTTAAGTACAGTTGAAACATGGACTTAATGACCCTAGAACAATTTACTTCTTTTATTTTATGCTCCACAAGACCCAAAAGTGATATTTTATTATTTCTAACAAGAGAAACAACCTTTTTTTGTTTAATAGGGTCATTAAGACCCCTCATGTTCCAAAACCCAAAAATTAGAGGTGTTTTAATCATAAATGATGGCAGAGAATAAAACAATTAGCATACTGCCCAACAAAATAATGGAGAATCATTTTAGCTGTTATAGTGGCACTTATTAGACTATGATTGTGGTTTTGTGGTTTTGTGGTTTTTTGGCACTTTACCTTGATGGTACGCTAGTTTATTTTCCACTGTCTTTCTATCATCATGGTTCTAATGGGTTTTCATTGGCAGGTTATTCCGGACATTCCAGGCTATACTTTTGGATTGTCTATTTTCTTACAGCCCAATTGGGTAGTGTGTGTTTGCAGGCTATTATCATGTTGCTGCCATTGATGGAGCTTGCTAACACTCCAGGCTATTATCTCAGATGTGTTCTTCAATTGTTGCTGCTCATGCTGCTGCCGCCGTGCTGCAGTTACTGCTGCCCCTGTATTTGCTGCAGCGAGGAAGGATCTGTTTGCTGCTGCCGGTTGTTTCAATCAATGGGGGTAGATTTGCTGCTGCAAAGGTTGCTGCTGCCCCTTTATTTGCTGCAAAGGTTCATTCCAAGTGATGTGCACATATCAGTGTTGGAGTGTCTCGAAGGTAACCGTACAATCTACTTGAACGTTATGTTAATCTATGGCAAGGGTTGTTGCTATAGATTCATGTTTACTTGTATCTGGATTATGCTTATTAGGTGGGTTGCAAGGGTTGTTGCAACCTGCATTTTTACTTGCTTGCAATTGAACTTTCATGTTATTATGTTAATCTATGGCAAGGGTTGTTGCTATAGATTCTTGTTTACTTGTATCTGGATTATGCTTATTAGGTGGGTTGCAAGGGTTGTTGCAACCTGCATTGCTGTTGCTATAGTCCCTTGTTTACTTATCTGTTATTAGATCTCTCATTTGTAATAGCTTTTGTTGAGAACCTGCTGTGTTCTTACCTGTTTCAAAGGAGATGCTGCCCAATTTTTTCAGAAATCCAGTGGACATGATTGCTAATGTATCTAAAGTTATTTGGTATCATCTGGACTGCTGTGTGTCTGATCAGCATCCACAATCCTCTGGCCTAGCTTTGGGGGGTTGTCCCTTAGCGTGTATTAGTCCCTTCTGGGAGGGGGCATTTCCTCCCTACACTAGCCTGTTACACCTATTGTTAGGCCAACCTTTTCTAGCAGTTGTTTTTGTATAAATCTCTGTATTTTGGGCTGCCATTCTCTGGGCAGACATCTGATTCTCAGGGATTGTAAATAGCAGCCGTTATGCTGCTTGAATTCCTCCAAAACCACCACAGTTGCTGCAGCTGCAGCTACTAACATCAGTTTGCAGCTGTCTGTGTCTTGGCGATGCAGCCCCTTGCATCAAGTCCAAGGATTTATCCCAAGACCCATGTTCAAGCCTCAAGTCTCATGTTTTCAAGCATCAAGTTTTATAGTCAAGCAATTCCATGACATTTGCAGTCCCAAGTATCATGTCAAGCAACAAGTATCATGTTCAAGCTTCATTAGTAACTGTGCTACACTATCCCCATTTTTGTATGGTGCTTCTCTCTCCTCTATTTGATGGGAGAGAAACATCCAGTAGGGTTCTACTTGTCTAGCTCACTTTGTAACAATTATCTGATTCACCTATTACCTTTGCTTATTTACACCTATGCTGGCGGGATGTGCCAGTAACCCCTATTTCCTTTTTCTTTTCTTTTTGTCCTTCCTGGGGTATGCCCCTTGTAGGCTGTACATTCGCTTTTCCTCTTTTTATTTCAAGCTTATTTACCCAAAAAAAAAAAAAAAAGAGGGGGATTCTTGCTCCCCTCCTGATTGTGCCCCTGATTCTGCCTCTTTTTATTCTTCTTCTTACTACTGGAGGTCCATCCTATGTTGTCATCAAGAGGGTCAGGAGGCTTAGTGTCCAGGATACCCTTGCCATTATCCTTGACCCCTATATCTTCTGGAGTCTTAGAAAATGGTTCTGAAATTGGAGTAAACAGCAGATTATCATAATTCTAATAACCTAAGTAAGGAGGGCTCTGCTTTAAGGGACTGAGTGTGGGGCTTGGTTTCCCATCTGAATGCTGACCATCCTTAGCATTACCATCAGAGGCAGTCCCTGTAGCAAAGGGGACAGGATTGGGGACAGTTTCCCCATCACTGGAATCTTGTGTAGGAGGCTTAGTTGTGCATGAGTGGCCAAATATTTTGCACTTAGTGCATCTCTGAGGGAGCCATTGGTACTCTACAGCAACAACAACTGAGCCCAATTCAGTTTTGATGTGTATGCTAGAAATCTGCATTAGCATCTACCTCAATGCATATTCTGGCAAAGTCAAACCTCTGTTGCTTAGTAGTGGCTAAATCAACATGGAGAGCTAATACTTCGAGATATTTGGGTGAGTTACCATAATCTCATCTTACATCTTGCTAGGCTGCATGCCTAGGCTCTGATGAACCACTAAAGCTAATTGAGTTTTGCTGGAATATTGAATGTATTGAGTTGTGGGATCTACCAAACTGTGTGTTCCTAGTGAGTTGAGAGTTTGAGCCTCAGATTTTCTTTACGAGGGGAGGTAATACGTAGTGGGGGAGTTTGGTGAGAATCAGTTTGAGGGGGTATGGAGCCCTAGAGAGAGTGATAGAAGTTGTGAGGCTCCTAGGAAGTTGAAGGTGAGACAGATATGGTTAGGATTTATGAAGTTATTGATCTGCTGCCCCATTGTTACTGATTGAGCTGGTATCATACATTTGTTGAATGATTTTGTGGACTGCCATTACATGGGCAGAGCTGGATTGCCATTGCAGTGACCTGCGCTGTTGTTACTTTCACAAGCTGCACTTTCACAAACGGGACTGCCATCACAAGCTGCGCTTTCCTGTTAGAGACATACTTGTTGGTGCTGCTACACTCCTGTTACACTACTGTTCTACTACTGTATCCCCATGTGTTACTGCTGATGCATATGTATTTGTCACTGTTACATACTCTGTTGTACTGCTGTTACACTCCTATTACTGCTACTGTCTCCAACATGTTACTGCTGCTGCATCTGTTCCTGTCATTGTTCTGCTGCTGCATCTGTACCTGTCATTGTTCTGCTGCTGTGTTATAAAGAAGCTCCTGCTGCTGTGTTGTTCATTTGCTACTGTATCAGATTGCATCTGTACCTGTCATGATCGTTGCTGTAAGGTCCAAAGGGGGATGTCCCTGGATGTTTTCCTTTCTCATTAGCGTGTTAAATTGTATAGCTATCGAAGTTTTCGTTGCTCCCACTATTTCAGGTGACACCTAGCTAGGGGGGGTTGTCCTCTAGAAGGGCCTACTTGGCCTCCTTGAATCAGAAGGTCTTCCTTCGGCCAAGCCAAAGTTTCATGTGAAGCACAACAACAGCAGCAAACCCAAGATGCCCATTGACGGAAGCTACCCATTTTGTGATACTTGTACTAAAGTGTTCAAGCTCGATGTGTTAAACTAATATCTATATTGCATTTTGTCAGGTGTATCTTGTCCATCTGTCATAGATGGTTAGGAAACATTTGTAGCCATTTGGCCTAAGACTTCCCAATTATCTTAGTTTTCCTTTCTTTTCTTTTTTTTTTTTCCTCCTGGGGTATGCCCCTTGTAGCCTGTATATTTGGTTAGCCTTTTTTTCTATTTCAAGCTTATTTACTCAAAAAAAAAACATGGAGAGGCTTACCTATGGTGCTTGCAATACGACTTAAACTCTCCTCTGTCCAGCACTTGAGAGGGAGTTTATGAATTTTAACCCAGGCAGGGATTGTGGGGGAGAGGCAGCAGAAGGAGTTAAGAGTCTTTCCCACTCCTTAAGAACTAAATATCGTCTGGAGAAAAAGTAGGGACCTCTCTCCAAAACTTTGTTTTTTTGCTCCTCATCCTAAAATTCAAAGAAGTAACAAGGGCCAACCTATTTTATTTTGAACGTGCCACAATCTTTCCACACCCTCCTAGCTGTAGCACTTAGAAGGGGAAAAGCCAATTTTCCATCTAAGAAACCCTATTAGACAGTGTTCCCACTTTTTATCATCTAACTGATTCTCTTCTAACTCAACTGAAGCTTCTTTGCTTTGCTTAGGTTCAGGGTAATGAGTTAGTTTCATACCTTTGGAAGGGCCTTGGGCTTTGAATAGGGACCTCCAATCTTTAGCCTTAGGTTTTGCAGGAATGATGGGTTGATTAGTAGGAGGAACAGTGTCTGGAGAGGAGGCATTAGGGTCAAAAAAATCTCCTCTAACATCAAACTCCACTAGACCATCAAAGGTAGAATGCATGTCCTAGACCTCGTGGAGCTGATTCTTCAACTCTGTTGCTGGACAGTGACCCCAGTCTTTTGCATTTCATCTTCCAGGGATTGAATTAACAAAGACACTCTGTCCTTGCTAATGGCACAATCAGTAGCTCTTTGAAAAACCTCATGGAGCTTGCGGCTAGGGCTGTGTGGACCAAATGATGAAGGTGATTTAGGGTTTTCCTCCAAACAAGGTTTAGTGGGATCTGAGCTAGGGGTTTGCTCGACGGGAGGAGCTGTATCCCTTACCTGGTTAGGGTTACTAATGGCAGATTGGGGAAGATTGTATAGAGTAGGATTTTGTGGGTTCACAGGGTGTTCAGACATAGGCTTAGATCTTTAAGGATATACGTTTGATTGAGCAAAGTTGGGAAACGGAGTAGAGTGGAAGGTTTCGGGATTGTCATGTACCTCAAGGCAAAGATCTTAGTAGCGTTGAGGTGTGGCAATGGAGGAAATCGAGTCCCCCATCTGCGGAGTTTGAACCAATCGTAGAGAGAAGTGAAGGTTTGAGGCGTTTCTTTGGTTTTTGTGTATTTCATTGGAATCCATGGCCTTAATCCCAAGACTATCTGCCAATGAAACAGATCCGTCTGCCATATCTAGGGTTTACCAGGGATCACTTGGAGATCGCTTTAGATAGAGAAGCTAACCCATCTCGGGGCTTTTACTGCCCAGGTTGTTGTCGGTTACAGGATCTCAAGCAACTTTACCTCGCTGCTGGCTGCTATTCACTCTCTCTTCTTCGCCAATTGGTTTCCAGGTGAGCTCTGGAGAACTGACTTTGTACGGACTATTCTTGTACCCAAGACCAGCTTCAAACAGACGCATATGAGAGACGAGAACCCCTTCACTGAGCACTCCTTAGCAACCATAACCGATTGTGGTATTACCCCCACCGTCGTGACACGGACAACACCTAACGAGAGGAACTAATCCGTGAGGAGGAGCCAGTTTCGGAAGGTTGCCTCTAGGATCTCAAATGCTTCTGTGCGGAGCTTGCCTTAGAGTTGGTAGTTGTGGTTGTTTTGTAGAGACTATTGCCATAATCCCCTCAAGTTGATACCCCATCACCAACCGGTGTGGATGTTTGACGAAAGGATCCGGAGCTCACCTGGAAAATGGGGAACTTCTACCCAATGGCCTGTTGGGTTTGCAACAACTGGAGTAGAACCCAGAGAAGTATCCAGGGCCATTGATGATAGAAGCTGCAAAGAGCATCAAACGAGAACCCAAAAGATTGATGATAACTGCCAGGGACCACCATACAATCTTCATGGATTAAATTCTATCCAGGCACTGTGGCCGATGTTGGTAATTTGAGTAAACAGATTGTTGAAACCAAACAGGATGATTGGTGGTTTGATAAAAATAATTGATAGGAAATAAGAGGAGTGCATTTAGATTCTAGAGAGAGAAGCTCTCAACTCTCATTTTTGTTCACAATGAAGAAATTGATGTTGCTAACCAATACCAAGATGAAACAAAATCAAGAGAACCCGAAATGTCAAGTTGATTTTGTTGATTTTCTTGGAGTGCAACAGTATGATTGGATTCTCAATAATCATATAGTGGATCTTATCAATCAATTGAAGGATAACATTTTGCAAGTATTGTTTTATGCGGTCTTTTTTTGGAAGGAAATCAAGCGATTGAAGTATTCCAAGTATCTATTTATTTTTTTTGGGTAAATAAAGCTTGAAATAGAAAAAAGGCTAACCGGATGTACAACCTACAAGGGGCATACCCCAGGAGGACAAAAAGAAAAGGAAAGGAAAAAAAACTAAAATAATAAAATAGAGCGGGATGGCCCGAAGGCTACAATGGGAAGCAAAAGTGTACCGGAAGACCGGAATGGGAAGCAATGGGGAGGCCAAACTTGGCAACATGGGGGAACCTAAAAATAAGGGATATCTTTGCAACAAAATATACTAAAAATATAATAAAAGTGTTTCTAAGCCATCTAGGGAGATGGAAGAGAAACACTCAAAATGAATCTAAATGATTGACATTGAAGCTTGAACATAACAATAGATAGTGTGTCCTTGATCCGCACAAAAGTAACTAAGGTGATCTTCGAAGAAGCTTGACAACATCGTGATAAAGATAACTAAAGAGCTCTTCCAAGAAGCTTGAAAGCATTGGGAAGACGGTACGAACTTCTTGGCCGGTTTAGGATGAATGTGGCTCTTTCACAATCTGACTACAATAGGGCATGTAGTAGTAACAGTGACGCAGCATCACAAGCTTCCAAAGAGCTTAAATACATGCCAAGGGACAACCCCCCTAGGCTAGGTCAAAACGGGAGGACGCCCCCTCCCAAAGGGGTTCATACATGCCTAGGGACAACCCCCCAAGGCTAGGCAATACAAATCTGAGATCACACAGAGCAAAATCTGGGCATGGGCAGTCCTTAAAAACAGAAATTTGGGCATGGACAGTCCCTAAAAACAGACCTCTGGGCATGGACAGCCAAGAAAACACTGAAACATTACAGCAGCACTGCCTATTTCTGTCCATAACTACTCACTGCTCATAACTACTCACACAGATTCTGTCCATAACTACTCACTGCACATCCCTAGTATCTATTTATTTGGCATGGAAGATGGCAGATTCTTAACGAGAACTCGAAGTCAAGTTCTTTTGAAGAAAAGGAGAATGATTTAGGACAAGATATACACCCCTATTATTTATGGAATCATTATTTAGGTAATAATTTTTATTTACAGCTAGTATTAGGAAATTTTATTTGTGTTGCTTGTTTAGCACGTTTTTAATTTAGTTTTGGTAAAATTTAATTTTTTTTTGGGTAAATAAGCTTGAAATAAAAAGAGGCTAACCGAATATACAGCCTACAAGGGGCATACCCTAGGAGGATAGAAGAAAATAAAAGAAAAGGAAAAGAAAAAGTTGAAGAGTGGGATTGCCAAAAGGCTGCAATGGAATGAGGAGAAATCTAAAAAAATAAAACCCTATGGAGAGTGTTTCACCTTCATCAAAAAGATGATGGAGAAACACCACATGAGCAGACTTACAAAATGTGAATTACAAAACATAGGGGAGCCCTACTATGACTAAAACTTACTGAATTTGTACAACCTGAAAGTACTCAACAAATATCTAAAGAGCTCTTCCTTGAAGCTTGGAAACATTGAGAAGACCATACGAACTTCTTGGCCCGGTTTAGGATGATTGTGGTTTAAGTTTTGTCAAGGAATTGACATGACCACCTTGTGAAGCTGCTGGAGACTATGGAAGCAAGGCACTAATCAATATGAAAATGGTTGAGAGCCTTGTATAACACTGGGACAACCCCCCAGAGATAGGTCTAAAATGGGAGCGGGAGGAAGCCCCCTCCCTGAAGCGGTTCAAACATTGCCAGGGACATCCCCCCATGGCTAGGCCTAATCTATATGTAAGTCAAAATGAAACCAATAAAAATAGGGTATAAACTACATCAGCAAAATGGTGAGGATCATCACTGCCTGGGTATATGGAAATTAAAATGGGCAGTAGCAGTAATACCATACACCGCAGCAGCAAAAAGAATGACCAATCACTAATTTAGGCCAAACGGCCCAGATTAATAGTAAGCTAACACTGCGTAGAATGGGATAAACAGAATTCGATCCAGATCAAGCAACTGTAGAACCTATTAATGCTGCAAAACCAGTAATTTGCAGCATGATATTTCCTAGAATTAGATCACAAAGCCCAGTATGGGTTGGATAAAACCTGGTCCAGATCAAGCAACTGCAAAAACTACTGCAGAGCCACCAGCAGCAATTACAGAACACTGGGAATGGCAACCCATGCACTTCCAAGTAGCCACTCCCAAGCTCAATCAGATGGCAATCCATTCCTCTAACCTGTCCAAGTAATAGCAGTACATGGATACAATAAGTATAATGCCACAACAGGCTCATATTATATTTATGGGTGCTCATTGTAGCTCAGATCACGTAAAATCATACTTGATCAAAGTATAGTCTGCCAAACATGAATATCAATGAAGTACCAAAGCCACTGCCCAGATATTGGCAGCCTAGTATGTAACAAAATCAGGTATAGCAGATGGCAATAGAAACTCATGATTTAAACTAATACCAAGGAATGCCTCCTTCCATGGGAGACACATCAACCTATCCAAATAATATCATAACGGTAAATGAAGCACAATACAAAATGAGGAGAGATAAAGTTGACAAACCATATACATGTCGTAGAGGCAGGTCACTTAATCTCACTGGTCAACTATTACACTTATTACTTCCACAAACATGCTCAATTAGCACAAAGCTGAAAGTTAAGAAGATGAGATATTCAAACCATTCCCCACTTAGTTAACAGCCACTGGGACACACTAGTGCTTGAGCAAGATGCATTTGGGAATTTGCGGGCATTTCTACAAGCCAAATTTGATAGGCTGTAACAGTGAAAATAAGCTTGATGATCAGATTTTTAAGTGATTTACCTCTTTTTTTGGATAAATAAAGCTTGAAATAGAAAAACGGCTAACCGAATGTACAGCCTACAAGGGGCATACCCCAGGAGGACAAAAAGAAAAGGAAGGAAAACTAAAATAAAAATTGCGCGGGATGGCCCGAAGGCTACAATGGGAGGCCGGAAGAAGACCAGAATGGGAAGCAATGGGGAGGCCAAACTTGGCAACATGGGGGAACCTAAAATAAGGGATATCTTGCAACAAAATATAATAAAAATATAATAAAAGTGTTTTTTTTTTTTTGGGTAAATAAGCTTGAAATTAAAAGAGGCTAAGCGAATGTACAGCCTACAAGGGGCATACCCCAGGGAGGACAAAAAAGAAAAAGGAAAAGAGAATTGCGTGAAATAAAAGGGATGGCCACAAGGGCTACATGAGGGTAAGTAGGGTAAAGTACAAGATACGCAAATATAAACTAATCAACTGATGCAGTGACAGTGAAGAAAAGTGCGTGGTCCCCGGCACAACCCACCGGGGAGGGAAAATAGGAAACCAACTCATCCCGTTGGAATAGGCCTTGGAGTAGCATGGCAAATGATGCTTGATGACTGAATAGGACTTGGAGTAGCATGGCAAATGAATACTTGATGCTTGAAGCTTGCTTATGGAACTTGATGCTTGGGGTGGGACTTGGGAAAGTGGTTTGGTGGAATTTGAGCAGCATAACGGCTGCTTTTTACAATCCCAGTGAATCAGATGTCTGCCCAGAGATAGGCAGCCCAAAAATACAGAGTTTTAGACTAATAAACCACTGGTAACAGGCTAGTGTAGGGAGGAAATGCTAGCTAGTGTAGGGAGGAAATGCCCCCTCCCAGAAGGGACTAATACACGCTATGGGACAGCCCCCCAAAGCTAGGCAAGAGATTTCAACATTGTGGATGCTGATCAGACACACAGCAGTCCAGATGAAACTAAACAACTTAAGGTAAATAACCAATCATGTCCACTGGATTTCTGGAAAATTGGGCAGCATCTCCTTTGTAACAGGTACATAACACAGCAGGTTCTCAACAAAGTTCAATTGCAAGCAAGTAAAAATGCAGGTTGCAACAACCCTTGCAACCCACCTAATAAGCATAATCCATATACAAGTAAACAAGAATATATAGCAACAACCCTTGCCATAGATTAACATAATAACATGAAAGTTCAATTGCAAGCAAGTAAAAATGCAGGTTGCAACAACCCTTGCAACCCACCTAATAAGCATAATCCAGATACAAGTAAACAAGAATCTATAGCAACAACCCTTGCCATAGATTAACATAAAGTTCAAGTAGATTGTACGGTTACCTGGAGTATTAGCAAGCTCCATCAATGGCAGCAATAGCAGCTCAACAGTGATGACCGCAGCAGCAGAGAATAGGATGAAACTCTGTTCCTCGCTGCAGCAAAATACAGGGGCAGCAGCAGCAACAGCAAAGCAGGACCAGCAGTGGCAAAATTTGCAGCCTGGAGTATTCCATGCTGCAGCTAAAAGGGGCAGCAGCAAGCCAAGCAACAAATGAAGAACACATCAGAGATAATAGCCTGCAAACCACCACTACCCAATTGGGCTGTTAGAAAATAGACAATCCATTAGTGCCAAGATGATAGAAAAGACAGTGGAAATAAACCAGTGCACCAACGAGGTTAACTGCCACTAAACCACATATAGTGCCACAATATCAGCTAATGTGAATTAACAGGTATACTCCATGATTCGCTTAAATCCACAGAGCCAGCAGGAATGTTGGCAAGAGAGAGTAACCTATTCCTAATGTCACTGCAAATTCTGGCCACGACATAGTGGACAGGGTGCTGCACATTCTGAAATTTCCTAGTGTTTCTTTCAATCCACACATGGTAAATAGAAACAGTAAAGGATAGTCTGGCAAGGATGCTTTTCAAGCTTTTCCCCTTAAAGGTGCATAGGAGTGAGACCCAATTAGCCAGAGACTGGGCATGCCATGTGAAATGAGACTTGAGGGACACTGTATCCCACACTTGTTTAGTGAATGGGCAATTAAAGAAGAGATGATCATGGTTCTCATCATCAGGGCAGAAGCTACAACATGGGGAGTCAATAACTCCATACTGGAGTAACCTATCACCAGTGGACAGTCTGTTTTGGATAGCAATCCAACTGATAAGACTGCACTTAGGGATATGGGATGAGAACCAAACAATGTGATGCCATGTAATAGTGGGGAAGTGTGTCCTTAGTTGATCCCACAACGATGAGATAGTGAACATCCCATTTTGATTAAGTGTCCACTTACAAACCTCAGCTTGAGATGAAGTGGAACCATGCAAGAGAGGAAGAGTCTCCCTGATCTCATTTAGCTCCCAAGTTTGGGTAATTGGAAAGTTCCATTGGTAGAAGTTATTCAAGATAGCAGATACATTGGCACCCTCAGGAATGCCAGAATCATAAATGATACGAGCGCCATATTTAGCAACCAATGGACCAAGGGGGTGCCAATTATCATACCAAAGAGATGTGGTAGAGCCATCACCAATCTGGTACTGTATGAATGATTGAATGAGAGGACGAAGTTGAAGTAATTTCCTCCAAGTCCATGAAGGACTACTAGGAATTTTGATTTGCCAAAAACTCCGCCCTTTGAGTAAGTAGGATTTCACCCACTGGCACCACATGGATTGCTCACCACCAGATATAAGATACCAAATGTGCTTGGCCATTGCCGCTATATTCCAACTATGAAGGGATTTAAAGCCCAAACCCCCTTCTTTCTTTGGGGTGCATAAGTGTTCCCAGGAGATTTTGGCTCCAGTGCTTTTAAGTTCAGCCCCAGTCCAAAAGAAAGATCTTAGAATAGACTCAACTTCCTTAATGACTTTCTTCGGGAGGATGAATATGGAAGACCAGTAGGTTTGCATGGAGAACAAGACAGACTTGATCAATTGAACCCTCCCAGCATAAGATAGGTACCTATTAGTCCAAGCTTTAGTACGATTTGTGATCTTATCTATAAGGGCCTTACAATCTGTGTACTTAAGCTTGGTAGAAATGAGGGGAACCCCAAGATATCTTACTGGGAGGAAACCCTCCTGGAATCCCAATAATTCAAGGATATCAGATTTGGTTGTGGGTGGGACACCGGAAAAGAAGATGCTACTTTTAGCAGGACTAGGAGATAAACCAGAGAGTGTTTCAAACTCAATGAGAGCTTCTTGGATGCAATGAATAGAGCTCAAATCCCCTTTACTGAATATCACGAGATCATCAGCAAAGCAAAGATTGATGATCTTGGTCTTATCACACCTCCAATGAAAATGAAAGCTGGAACTATTAGATTTCTCTTTCAACAATTGGGTGAGAACCTCCATTATAATCACAAACAGGTATGAAGACAGAGGATCACCTTGTCTCAAGCCTTTTTTTACCATGAATGAAACCAGTGGGCTCACCATTGATGCTCAGAGAATAGTTAGCAGTGGAAACACATGCTTTAATCCATTGGATCATTTTAGGGTGGAAATTCATCTTTTCAAGAATATCCCACAAGAAACTCCACCTAACATTATCATAGGCTTTCATTATGTCAACCTTTAACGCACATCTAGGAGATGAAGAATGCTTATGGTAATCTCTCATGATCTCCTGGGTGAGGAAGATATTATCAGCAATCCTCCTACCACGCACAAACCCAGATTGCACAGGATCAATGAGATGGGGAAGAACAATTTGTATTCTTTTGGATATGATTTTGGCTATGCACTTATATATTGTATTACAACATGAGATTGGTCTAAAATCCCCAACTTTGGAAGGGTTAGGGATTTTAGGGACAAGTGCAATACTGGTAGAATTGGCCTTAGCAAGGAGTCTACCAGATCTAAAGAAGTTCCTGACGGCAGAGGTCACATCCTGCCCAACAACAGTCCATGCTTTTTGAAAGAAACCTGCATTGTACCCATCGGGGCCAGGGGCTTTGTTAGGATTGAGTGACATGAATGTTTCCTTGATCTCAGCATTAGAGATCTCAGAAATCATAGCATTACTTTGAGTATCAGATAGAACTTTGCTAACAAGCTGATTAATCCTAGGCCTCCCCTGGTATTGTGTGATATGAGGGGTACCAAGCAATTGAGTATAGTACTCAACAAAGGTAGATTTGATCACTCCAGGATCTTGAGTGAGATTGTTATCATCAATGATAAGACTAGTGATTCTACCTCTATTTCTATTATGGGATATGGACTTGAAGAAATAGGAGGTGCATTGATCCCCAAGTTTCAGCCATTGGATTCTAGATTTTTGTTTAGCAAAACTTTCCTCAGCTCTAGCCAACATCATGTATTGTCTACAGAGGACTCTCTCTTGTGCTTGATTAGTGGTGTTATTCGGATTAGCCCCCAATTGTTTTTGTATACCATCTAATTGTTGCCTGGCAGCAAGAGCCCTAGAGGAGATGTCACTATACTCCTTAGTATTAAGCTTTTTGAGTTCATATTGGAGGAGCTTAAGTTTCTCACATGTAACATACATTGGATTACCAATGATGAAATTCCTCCACACACGCTGAACCACAGAAAGGAAGTTAGGATGATCAGCAAGAAAATTGAAGAATTTGAACGGTTTGTTGGATTTCTCAAGAGAGGGATTCAGATAAACCACTGCAGGAGAGTGGTCAGAGATCCCAGGAGGGTGGAAGTGAGCAGTAGAATGGACAAACGATTTGATCCATTGCTCATTAACAAGCACCCTATCAATTTTAGTGGTGACTACATGTGGTGGATCTTGTTTATTAGACCAAGTGTAGTGACAACCGGTATAGTTAAGATCTTCAAGCTCGTTGGTATCAATACACTGGCCAAAGTTATTCATATGGAGAGGCCAATGGTTATCACCACCCACTTTATCAGAAGGATATCTCAAGGCATTGAAGTCACCTAAGATAACCCAAGGGCCAGAATAGTTCCAGGAGTTCAAATCACGCCACAAGTCATTTCTCTCATGATACAAGTTGGAGCCGTATACAAAGGTAGCAACAAACTGTATGTTACCAGCTACAGAGACCACCTGACAGTGGATAGCTTGACTGGATTGCCCAAGAACATTAACGCTCACAACAGAGGGATCCCAACCAACACAAAGTCTACCACTAGGGGAGTGGGAGTAGTTGTGAACAAAAGCCCAAAAGGGAATCATGGAGCCAAAAATCCTATTGGAATTAGATTCTTTTATTTTATGTTCTAACAAGCCAATGATAGACAGCTTGTTCTTATTAACAAAAGACCTTACCTCTTTTTGTTTGAGGGGATCATTAAGTCCCCTCATATTCCAAACACCAAACTGGATAGGAATTGAAGACATAGACATAGACATAGACATAAAATAATACGGCTAAAGGTGACATTAATATCCATAACAAAATTGCAGAAAAGTACTATATGTGCACGTGCATAGTAATTGAAAGTAACTAGAGCAAAGTTAGCGACTGCCCTGATTAAGGAGATTTCGCTCCTTTTTCAGCCTCCTCTTCTTAGCACTGTTGGATTCACGAAACTGTTCTTTGGGGCTGATGGTCCCCTCTGAGGCAGACCCTCCAGATGTGGCTTGTGAATTTCCCACCTCCTTATCTAGAATTAGAAATTCTTCATCCATTGTTTCACTTGCAGTATCATCAGCTTGTAAGGAAACATTAGGGTCAGCTGTTAGGATGTTGGGCTGGCTACTTTGTGGATGAGCAACTTGATTAGAGATGGAAGGGGGCTTCTGGATGTCCTTCCTATCTGAAATGTGAAGGTTGCCCACAGCAGCCATGTTGGATAACACATCAGATGTCTCAATTGCTTGTATTAGAGTAGAACTTAGAGGGGGACCACTCTGCTTAGTCTCTGTATCCTCTGGCTTAGCTGATGGAGAAGACAAAACTTCCTTATAAGCTGAGCCCAAAACGGAGTTTGAGGATAGTTTGCCCTTCCCGACGACCATCCACTCTTGATCTGTAGTGGCTTCTTTAGGGGCTGCTGTAGGGACTGCTTTGGGTCTACAAGAATGCTCAAAGACCTTACATGTATCACACTTAGGAGGGAGCCACTGGTATTCTACCCCCACCATCACTGATTCAGCATTAACCGAGATGGCGATATCTGAAGGAAGCTCATCTCCCGCGTCAATTTCAATGCAAATGCGTGCAAAGTCCAGCCGTTTCCTTTGGGCAGTGGCTTCATCTATATAGATTGGCTTACCAATTGCACTTGCTATTCTGCTGAAACCCTCATGATTCCAGAATTCCAAAGGAAGTCTATGTAGTTTGATCCAGACGGGAATGGTGGAAGGATGGTTTTTAGAAGGAACCAGCATCCTCCTCCACTCCTTTAAAACAAGATACCTACGGGAAAAGAAATAAGGCCCCCCTTCAAGTACCTTGAGTTTGGTAGCTTCGTCTTCAAATTCAAACAGATAACACGCTCCTAACTGCTTAATAGAAACCTTACCATGTTCTTTCCAAACAGCTCGAGCTGTGGCGTTGAGTAAGGGCAAGGGCATCTTTCCATCCAGGAAATTCCCCACTAGACAGTGATTACCAACCCCATCATCTAATTGTGACTCATCAATAGTCACATGAGCATCTTTCCCGTTTTGAAACTCAGGGTAATGGTCTAGCTTCATGGATTTGGAAGGGGCTTGAGCTTTAAAGAGTGAGGACCAATTCCTTGCTTGAGTTCCTTGTGGTGGATTAAAAATCTTGGGATCCGCTGCCTCCTGGAACACCTGTTGTAACTTTCCCGATGGGCTTGATCCCTGTTTGTCAGGGCTGAGACCAGACTGGAGAGAAGAAGGACTCGGTATATGAGTACTCAGCTCAGCAGAAAAGGCTTTATCTGAAGCTTGGGTATTAGGATTGGTGTTAGGGTTTTTTGAGTTAGGGTTTTGAGGGTATTCAGGACTTATATCAGAGAGGCTATGGCTTCAGGGGATATGGTAGACGTTTAGAGGTGGAGAAGTCTTGGTCGGAGTGTTGTATGTGGTACCTGGCGATGGGGGTCTGCTGCGACTTTGCTCGCTGAGTGCTGAACATGAGTTATTGTGGACTACCTGCTTCTTCCTTACATCGATTGAATCCATTGCTCTAGATCCGATGTCCACCATTCCTGAGTTTGTCTTGACCTCTAAATCCGTTCGCCCCCTCACAGGGTACACATTTGACTGTTGAAATTCGTATTCTGTGGGAGTGCCGTAAGCCGTGGTTACCAGATGACCTTTGTTGCGTGCCTGTTCGTTCCTTGCACCGGAGGTACTGTTGCTGTGTGAAGAAGGGGTGTTTTCCATCGTCTTTCTTCTAACCATATAAGACTCAGTTGCTGTGGATCCGAGATCCGCCGTAGTAGTTGCAGTTTTCGCCATGGCTAGCAGGTGTATCCTCACTTTCTAGGGTTTCGGTCGCCTAGAGAGAGAAGCCATTGTTGGCAGTTTTTTCGTCTCATCTTTACTGTTGATATAATAAAAGTGTTTCTAAGCCATCTAGGGAGATGGAAGAGAAACACTCAAAATGAATCTGAATGATTGACATTGAAGCTTGGATATAACAATAAATAGCGTGTCCTAGATCCGCAACATGAAACATAGGTACCATGAAACCACCCTAATACAGCATCAACTCAAATAGCGGAGTGAACAATCCGGGGTGACTTTGGTTTAGGATGAACATAAGGACCTATCACTGGGACAACTCTCCATTGATAGGACCATGAGAATGGGTACAAAGCGCCACAGGGAGGAAGCCCCCTCCCAGAAGGGGATCAAACAGTGCCAGGGACAACCCCCCATGGCTAGGCCTAATCAAAGACAACAACATCCAAATTTTGGAGAAATTTGAGCAGCATTTCTGCTGATTTTAACAACCCACTGTACAAACAGTAAGGATGAAGCTATAAACACAGCAAATCAGAGATGCAGCAACAGTCAGTGATGCAGCATCAGCAGTAGTACACGCCATGGGACAGCCCCCCAAGGCTAGGCCAGAAAACTCAACATCGTGGATGCTGATCAGACACACAGCAGTCCAGATGATGCCAAACAACTCTAAGTATGAACAAGCAAGTCCACTAGTAAGTATACAATGAAACAGGGCAAGCAAGTATCTATAGCAACAGCCCTTGCTATAGTTTAACATGAAGGTTCAAAAGCAAGCAGACAAGTATGTAGGTTGCAACAACCCTTGCAGCCCACTTAGGGTGAGTTTCCGAATGGATTTTATCAAAATCTGATAAAATCAAGCCTTTGATTTTATCCATTCGTGAGGAGAGTTGATAAAATCTTAGATTTTTGAATGCAAAAATCTAAGATTTTATCAACTCTCTGCATGAATGGATAAAATCAAGGCTTGCTTTTATCAGATTTTGATAAAATCTAGATAAAATCCATTCGGAAACTCACCCTTAATGAGCATAATTCAAGTGTAGGCAAGCAAGTAAGTAACTATAGCAACAGCCCTTGCTATAGATTAACAGGAAAAAATTCAAGTGCAAGCAAGTAAGTATAGAATATACCAGTAGCAAGCCAAAAGCCATCTCACATCAGCAAGCCAAAAGCCATCTCATCATGTACCAAACCTTGGAGAGGAGCAGTAACTTCAGCAGCAGCAGTACAGGAACAGCAGTAGCAGCAACAAGCTGCCAACAGCAGCAGCAAGCAACTTCTGAGCCCGCGATGATGAAATCCTTGTGGTAGGTGTGCTGAACCAACCCTGTGGTACCTGCCATGACAAGATACCTACGTATCCTTCCATAGTTTGCTGTGACCATGTGATAAGTATGGTATGAGCCTCAGCATACTCAGCAAGTAGTTTAAAAGTACAGTGCATAACAAGCATAGTAATCAAGCATGCTGCGGCCCAGTTGCTGCAGAATCATCATCATCATCATCATCATTGCATGGCTTTGGAGGTCCAGTTACTGCTGCCCCTGTATTTGCTGCCAGATTCAATGGCTTGCTGCGGCCCCTTTATTTGCTGCAAAGGTACAATCTACTTGAACCTTATGTTAATCTATGGCAAGGGTTGTTGCTATAGATTCATGTTTACTTGTTTCTGGATCATGCTTATTAGGTGGGTTGCAAGGGTTGTTGCAACCTGCATTTTGCAATTGAACTTTCATGTTATTATGTTAATCTATGGCAAGGGTTGTTGCTATAGATTCTTGTTTACTTGTATCTGGATTATGCTTATTAGGTGGGTTGCAAGGGTTGTTGCAACCTGCATTGCTGTTGCTATAGTCCCTTGTTTACTTATCTGTTATTAGATCTCTCATTTGTAATAGCTTTTGTTGAGAACCTGCTGTGTTCTTCCTGTTTCAAAGGAGATGCTGCCCAATTTTTTCAGAAATCCAGTGGACATGATTGCTAATGTATCTAAAGTTATTTGGTATCATCTGGACTGTTGTGTGTCTGATCAGCATCCACAATCCTCTGGCCTAGCTTTGGGGGGTTGTCCCTTAGCGTGTATTAGTCCCTTCTGGGAGGGGGCATTTCCTCCCTACACTAGCCTGTTACACCTATTGTTAGGCCAACCTTTTCTAGCAGTTGTTTTGTATAAAACTCTGTATTTTGGGCTGCCATTCTCTGGGCAGACATCCGATTCTCAGGGATTGTAAATAGCAGCCGTTATGCTGCTCGAATTCCCCCCAGTATGCAGCTGTCTGTGTCTTGGCGATGCAGCCCCTTGCATCAAGTCCAAGGATTTATCCCAAGACCCATGTTCAAGCCTCAAGTCCCATGTTTTAAGCATCAAGTTTTATAGTCAAGCAATTCCATGACATTTGCAGTCCCAAGTATCATGTCAAGCAACAAGTATCATGTTCAAGCTTCATTAGTACTGTACTACACTATCCCCATTTTTGTATGGTGCTTCTCTCTCCTCTATTTGATGGGAGAGAAACATCCAGTAGGGTTCTACTTGTCTAGCCCACTTTGTAACAATTATCTGATTCACCTACCTCTATTTGATGGGAGAGAAACATCCAGTAGGGTTCTACTTGTCTAGCCCACTTTGTAACAATTATCTGATTCACCTATTACCTTTGCTTATTTACACCTATGCTGGCGGGATGTGTCAGTAACCCCTATTTCCTTTTTCTTTTCTTTTTGTCCTTCCTGGGGTATGCCCCTTGTAGGCTGTACATTCGCTTATCCTCTTTTAATTTCAAGCTTATTTACCCAAAAAAAAAAAAAAAATCAAGCATGATAAAATAACCTCATAACTTCTGCCATATAATTAGCTAGGAGCAACATCCCACTGGGCCAAAAGACTGTTAGCTTGAGGTCCGCTGGGGAGATTCACCAGGGACATCAATCTATGTCTTATGACTGAGTGAATCTTGCTCACTACCACAGAGATGGGACATGCAATATTCTGAAATTTACGGACATTCCTCTCAATCCAAATGTGGTATACAACAGTGGTAAAAAGTAGTTTGATTAAAAGGGTTTTCAAGGTTTTGCCTTTGATTGTTGCTAAGAGAGCAATCCAATTATGCCAAGTTCTAGGAGGCCAATATACATTAACCCTAGCAATCAATTGGGTCCAAATTTGTGAGGTGAACGGACAATTAAAGAACAAATGGTCATGACTTTCACTATTGGGGCAGAAACTGCACCTAGATTGAGACTTTGAACCAAACAGAACAAGTCTGTCCTCAGTGTACAGCCTCTCTTGAATAGCCACCCATGTGATGAAGCTACATTTGGGAATATGGCCAGGAAACCAGACACTACAGCTCCAAGGAACCTTAGGGAATGGAGTCCTAAGATTGTTCCACAAGGAGCTCACAGTAAAACCACCATTAGCAGTGAGAGTCCACCTATGTCTGTCACCTTCAGCCTCAATAGGATCAGGGAGAGTAATAAGACCAACTCTTACTTCATTAATCTCCCAAGTTTGGGTGATAGGGAGCGCCCATTTGGAATTCCTGATAATTGAGGAGACCTTTGTGTCCTTAGGCATCCCCAGATCATAGGTAATCCTATCCCCAAATCTATCAGCCAGGGAACCTAATGGGTGCCAATTGTCAAACCAGAGGGAAGTGCTTTGTCCATTACCTATAATGACCTTGATATAGGGGTGGACAATAGACTTGAGATTAAGGAGTTTCCTCCAAGTCCAAGTGGAACATCTTTGTGCTCCCAAAGAGGAAGGTGGCCTTGGCCTCAAATCAATGCAAATCTGGAATAAGGCTGCTGTCTCTAAACACATTTGGTTCATTATCTCTGGTGGTGAACAGTCAAGTGATTTACCTCTGAGGTTTGAGACATGATTAATCCAATTTATCCAAGACCTTGAGGGGCAGTTGAAAAAAAGATGGTCATGGGTCTCCACACCAAGGCAGAAACTACAACAAGAAACAGGAATGGAGCCAAACAAAACCAGCCTGTCCCCAGCATATAGCCTGTTTTGAATTGCAAGCCAAGTAATCATGCTACATTTAGGGATATGGCCAGGAAACCATATGCTAGTATGCCAGGGTACCTTGGGATAGCATGTTCTGAGCTCATTCCAAAGTGAGGAAATGGTGAATTCCCCATTAGAATTAAGGAGCCATTTGTGGTGGTCCTCAAGCTCTTGTTGGGATTGGGTAAAGATCTAATAGCATCCCTGATCTCATTGAGCTCGAGGGTCTGGGTAATGGGAATACACCATCTAGAATTTCTAATAACTGCACTCACTGTGGCATCTTTGGTGAGTCCAGAGTCATAAATAACTCTAGAACCAAACTTTAAGGGCAAGGGGCCCAATAGGATGCCAATTGCCGTACCACAATGAGGTGGATTTGCCATTACCAATGGTAATTTTAATGTGGGGTTGGACAATAGGTCTTAGATTGAGAAGCTTGCGCCATACCCAAGAGGGTGAACTAGGCATCTTAACATCCCAAAAGTTCCTCCCCTTGAGTAAATATGATTTGACCCACTGACACCACATAGATTGTTCCCCTCCAGAGATAAGGAACCAAGTATGCTCTTGTACAACAGCCCAAGTGATGATCAGTACAACAGCCCTTGTACTGATTCAGAGATGCATGCAAATCAGAAATCTGTAAACCTGTAACCTGAGCCTTGAGTTGCAAAAAGGGAGGGGGTTGAGAGTTCATCAATGGAGTGGGTGTAATTGAAACATAAGGCCCTTCGTGGGGCCCTCTTGCCCAGTTTAACAGATTTATGTCTACTGCTTTATGCTTATTATTACCACACCTTTGCTTAGTTATTCTTATGCCGCGCGGGATGTGCCGGTTCTCCTTATTTTCCCACCCCGACGGGTTGTGCCGGGGACCACGCACGTTTCTTTTCCTTTTCTTTTTCTTTTTTTCATTTTGTCCTTCCTGGGGTATGCCCCTTGTAGGCTGTACATTCGCTTAATCTCTTTTAATTTCAAGCTAATTTATCTAAAAAAAAAAAAAAAGGGACACCCAAGTATCTCACAGGCAAAGTGCCTTCCTTGAAACCCAACAGTTGTAGGATCTCATTTCTGATGGAATGCTGGACACCAAAAAAGAAAACACTACTCTTCCTAGGACTAGGAGATAGTCCAGATAGGGATTCAAACTCACTAAGGGAGTCCTGGATATGCTTGACTGAACTTACATCACCTTTGCAAAAGAGCATAAGGTCATCTGCAAAACATAGATTGATAATCTTGGGTTGATTGCATCTCCAGTGACATTTGAAGTTTGGTTCATTAGACTTCTCTTTTAATATGCAAGTGAGCACCTCCATTACAATTACAAACAGGTAGGAAGAAAGAGGATCACCCTGCCTGAGCCCTCTTTCACCCTTAATGATGCCAGTTGGGTCACCATTAATACTCAATGCATAGTTGGCAGTGGTGACACAAGCCTTCAACCATGTGATCATTTTGGGCTGGAAATTCATGCAGGTTAGTGTGTCCCAAAGAAAATCCCATCTGACATTGTCATATGCTTTCATAATGTCCACTTTTGTGGCACATTTAGGGGAGGAAGAGGACCTATGATACCCTTGCATGATCTCCTGGGTGAGGAAAATATTGTCAGCTATTCTCCTACCCTTAGCAAACCAGACTCAACTGGATCAATGAGATCAGGGAGGGCACTCTGAAGTCTCCTAGCAAGAATCCTGGCAATGCATTTATACACAACATTGCAACAAGATATAGGTCTATGGTCCCCAACCCTGGAAGGATTAGGGACTCTGGGAACAAGAGCCACAATGGTGGCATTGGCTTTACTTAAGAGTTTCCCAGACTTGAAGAAGTTCCTGATTGCTGAAGTAACCTCATGACCAACTATATGCCAAGTCTTTTGAAAAAACTTTGCATTATAGCCATCAGGGCCAGGGGCTTTATGAGGATTAAGACCCATGAACATATCCTTGATATCATTACTGGAGACTTCTTGAATCATGGACATGCTTTGTCAATTAGTGAGTCTCTTAGTAATGAGCTGATTTATCCTATCATAACCTGCATAGGAGGTACTGTGAGGCTTACCAAGTAAGCCCGTGTAGAAGCTGACAAAGGTTTCTTTGATTACATTCAAATCATGGGTAATGGTGGAATCACCCAAGACCAGACTGGTAATCTTACTCCTATTTCTATTACTATTGACTGACTTAAAGAAGAAGGAAGTACATTGGTCACTAAGCTTAAGCCATTGAATCCTTGACTTTTGCTTAGCTAAGCTCTCCTCAGCTCTAGAAAGAGTGAGAAATTGCTTATAGATTATAGACCAATTTTTCTTCCATTTGATTGGCAAGTTTGTAGGGTGAGCTCCAAGTTTAGTTTGAAGAGTATCAAGCTGAAACTTAGAGGCAGATACTCTCTCAGTGATAGCACTGAATTCTCTGTGGTTCAGTTCCTTAAGGTCAGCTTGTAACCTTTTGAGTTTTTCAGTAAGACTGAACATAGGGTTCCCAATAATGATTTGCCTCCAAACCTTTTGAACTGTGGGAAGGAAGGACGGATGGTCTACTAAGAAATCAAATAACCTAAAAGGTCTCTTAGGAGGCTTAGGAGGTGGAGTAATGTGTATGACAGTCGGTGAGTGATCAAAGATCCCTGGTGTAGGGGAAAAAGCTGATGAGGAAGTGTGAGTCCTAATCCAAGAATCATTGACCAGAACTCTGTCAAGTTTAGAAGAGACATGATGGGGAGGGTCCTGCCTATTAGACCAAGTAAATAGGCAACCAGAGAATCTCAAATCATTAACCTCACAGGAGAAGAGGCATCTGTTGAGATCATCCATGTAGGAAGGCCAGTGAGTTAACCCACCAGCTTTCTCTAAAGGACTCCTAATTGCATTAAAGTCACCTAAAACCACCCATGAGTTATTGGTCTTTAGTTTGGTCAGTTCCTTCCAAAGGTCAAGTCTCTCAATATGATCGTTGGCACCATAGACAAAGGTAGCCACAAAAATATACCCATCTTGAATGGAATGCACCTCACAATGCATAAGTTGACTAGTCATGTGGAGAACCTTCACATCAAGGATGTGAGGGTCCCAACAGACAAGAATTCTCCCTATGGAGGCATGGGTAGAATTATGGGCATACTTCCAATGAGGGCATATGACTCTCATGGTCCTTTGCATGTTAGGCTCCTTAATCTTATGTTCAATCAGACCAATCAGAGATAGATCATTATTTTTCAAAAAGAGTTTGGCGGCCTTTTGTTTGAGAGGATCATTTAAACCTCGCAAGTTCCAAAAACCAAAATGCATCTGAGATTGTGAACTAAACATAGGGATATATATATATAGAAGAAAGCATAGCAAAAAACAATGGCACAAAGTATAGGAAATAAAGGATATTGCCCAAAAGGATATAGCAAAGCTCACTGCCCCTTAGAGGGGTCAGATCTCCAAAATCTCCGCTTCTTTTTTTTTTTTTTTTGGTAAATAAGCTTGAAATAGAAAAAAGGTTAAGCGGATATACAGCCTACAAGGGGCATACCCCAGGAGGACAAAAGGAATCTCCCCTTCTTTTTGTTCTTATTCTTCTTAGTGTTGCTTCCTGCGGATTGAGGGCAGGATGGGGTGGGCGAACTTGCTGCATTTGGTGGATGAAGTGCTTGCTTGCTTGTGGGTGTATGAGCCTGAACTTCAAAAGTCTTATTTGAAGGGAGAGCATCTGCCATAATGTCTTCATAATCTTCAGAGGAGTTACCATCTTCACCAATATTGGAAAGATTCACGTGTCTGATTCCTTTATCAGCCTTCAATAAATCACCGGGACTACTTGATTCTATTGGATTGGGAAGGAGTGAAGACGATTCCACTGTCCTAGTAACAGCATCCAATGCGGTGCTACCTCCCGAATCCACTGCCATTTGAACCTGATGTTGGATAGTAGGATCCTTGTTTGAGATGTGAATTTTATTTCCAATTGCTTGCCAAGACTCAACTAGATTAGTGGGAGTGGGGGTAGGTTTAGGAAGACACTTATGGCCAAACACCTTGCACTTAGAGCACTTAGGTGGAAGCCACTGATATTCCACCCTAATAGTAACAGCGTTTTTTTTTTTTTTTTGGGTAAATAAGCGTGAAATAAAAAAGAGGCTAACCGGATATACAGCCTACAAGGGGCATACCCCAGGAGGACAAAGCAAAACAAGGAAAGACAAAAAGAAAAAAAAACAAAAAAGGAAATGGGGAAGGCCAAATGGCTACACAAAGGGAGGGATAGAGTGTTTCCCTTTCATCTATAAGATGAAGGAGAAACACCCCACTGTGCGATACAAAGGAGGGGCAAAACCCCATAAAGCATTACATATTAATAGTAACAGCTTCTCCATTAGACCTCACCACTATTTCATCTGGTAGGTCATCGTTTGCAGAAATTTTTTTTTTTTTGGGTAATTTAGCGTGAAATTGAAAGGGTTAAACAAATGTACAGCCTACAAGGGGCATACCCCTGGAAGGACAAAACAAAATAAAGAAAGAAAAGAAAAATTGCGTACTCCCCGGCACAACCTGCCGGGGTGGGAGATAGGAAATCCAGCACAACCCGCTGGAATAGGGATTCATATGTTAAAATCAAAATTTTTAGATTTGAAATGGCCGCACTGCCATTTTTTGAAGGAGTACAGTTGCCACCTTGGAGAGAGATCAGGTCCCACCTGTTGGGATAGCTTGTTGCCTACAATTTCACTCAATAACCACTTGGACTGCAATGGGGAAATGGGTCCCAGTTTCCCACGTTTGCTGCATATTTGTACTAGTAAACATTCATTAAAACTTGATAAAATAAAGAGAAGACCCACTACCACGCATGAGAGAATGGCCCACAAATAAAGTGGATGTCTCCCTCAAACAAATCAGACAGCACATACGAGCCTTCATAATTGATTAAGGGTGAGTTTCCGAATGGATTTTATCTAGATTTTATCAAGATTTGATAAAATCAAGCCTTGATTTTATCCATTCGGAAACTGAGTTGATAAAATCTTAGATTTTTTAATGCAAAAATCTAAGATTTTATCAACTCAGTTTCCGAATGGATAAAATCAAAGGCTTGATTTTATCAGATTTTGATAAAATCCATTCGGAAACTCACCCTAAAACTTCCACAGCGTAGACCCACAGTTGTGCCTTGGTCAATGCGCCAACAGTTTACAAAACCACTTTAAAGGTGGGACATCGATGATACTCCCACTTTGCGTGGGACCACAACAACCTTTCACATCTGTTGTTCACTCTCATTTACGTGCAACAAAAAGAAATGGGATTGAATTTAATTCATTGGATCGAATGGCCAACTGCTGGGTAATGTTATCACGTGGTAAAGTGTAGTGGAGTAGGCCATAGGCTTTACATCAGTGCGGTACAGCAGGAGGACAATTACCCAAGTCCACACGCCTAACTACTGCGTGAAAAACACTCCAAGTCTTATCCCTGCATGACCCACTTGTTCTTCTTCCCCAGAACTTCATCCGATTTCCATGGTTTAAACGCAAAATGTAACTTGAAATCTGAAATTTTTGGACAAACTGGGTAAAGCTTGAGTTTAAATGACGGCCAAAATACCTCAGCCCCATAGAGTTGAGTTCTAGGATACCAGATTGTGGTCTTAGTTTGAATTTGAACAAAAAACTGCTAGAAATGTGCTTCCTACCCAGAAACTCCCACGACCAAATTCAAGACAGATACAAAATGGCACAACGAGGACCATCTCCAAGGATGGCACACCATAGCTGAACCAAAAACCCATGTCGTATTACCCCCTCCGCTGTGACAACAATGACACCTAATGGAAGAGAACTGAAATGCAAAGGAACAGCCAGAATCGAAAGATGGACCTCAGATCCCAAATGTTTCTGAGAGGAACTCACCCGGAAAAGCGAGCCCTAACTAGTGTATGATTCCATGGCTTGAAGCTCTAAGTAGATCTCCATGTAGAAGCTTGCTTTTGTGGAGAAATTTCAACACAAAACTCTTGCGAAATCCAATCTTTTATTGCCCGCAGTAGCTTCATCAACGTGAATGTCGCTAGCAATGCGACTAAAGCCAGATGCAGTCCATAGCATGGTCTGGAGGCCTCATCCACCTTTGGCCCCGAGTTCCTTGTGTGTGTTCTGTATTCATTGTGGAGGTCCACTTGTTCTATTTTCCCCTGCTTGGTAGTGGTTGTGCTATTGGAGTTTGGTTGTGGCCGTTTTCGGCGTTTGGTGGAATTTGACTTAGGTCCGGAGGCGTGGTTACTTAGGTTGGATGGGCCAAGTTTCTGCGGGCTAGGGTTCTCCGAAGGGCACGGAGTCTACTCTAGGGCTGACCCTAGTCTTGGTTCTACCTTAGCACGGATCGGAGGTCTCATCCACCTCTGACCCTGAATTCCTTTTGCGTGTACTGCTTTCATTACAAGGGGCACTGTTACGTTTATCGAGTGTGGGTTTTATGGATTAGGATAGCTGCACCGTTTGGTTGGTTGTGTGTGTACAGGGCCTGATGGCAGAGATTACCATTAGATGTGCTTTACATTGTGGTGACCTGGTTTTCTTTGATCCGAGGTTTTTCCTTGGGGCTGGCTCTGTCAATCGTGATCTTCAGCTTGGTTGGGGAGCTCACCTACCCCTAGCCCTATCCTTGATAGTATGATACACCACGGGCTTTTCTTTTACTTTATGATCTTGCCTATCTCTTATGGGTGGTTGTGACGACTGTGGTACTTGGATGAGGGTGTTCATAGATTCAGGTGGACTAGGCTTTTGTCCAGTGTAGGGTTCTATTGGGGGGTTCCCTTGGGCTTTGGCGGTGTTCCACTTGAGACTCATACTCTTGGCGCCAAGTTTTCTGTTGTAGTGCTACCGTAGTGGAGGTTTGGCGGATCTTCAGCATATGAGTTGATATATTCTGCTGCACATGTGATTCCTTAGTCCAGGGGCTGTTTGTTGTTTCAGCAGTTTTAGTTGGATGTGGCGAGGCCGATGGCAGGTCTGTCTGGGGCTGTCTTGCCTCCTTCCGATTATTCACGGAGCTAGGGTTCCTTCCATCTTGGCTCAACCGGGACGGAGTTTATGTGTAGCAGTATATTATCTCACTTCGCATTTCCCTTACTTCGGTGAGACACTTGACACTATCACTACTCAGTTATGGTTCTTCTGCATTGCCCATGCTCATGTCCTTGACGCCTCTCTTTTTTTTTTGGGGTAAAATAGCTTGAAATTAAAAGAGGTTAAACAAATGTACAGCCTACAAGGGGCATGCCTCAGGTAGGACAAAGGAGAAATAAAGAAAAACAAAAGAAAAAAAGAAAATTGCGTTGTCCCCGGCACAACCCGCCGGGGTGGGAAAATAAGAGGTACTGGCACATCCCGCCAACATAGGTGTAGATAAGTAAAATGTAATAATCGTAGCAGATATTTTCATAATGTCGTGCACAACCCGCAAGGCTAGGATAAAATCAAAAGCAAACATAAATGAATAACATGTAGTGAGTCCTATAAAGGCCCATTGTAAGGAATGTGATTTGCCCGTGCTCACATCCTATTAGCCTAGCTATCCCAAAGGAAAGAGGCGTCAATGACATGAGCATGGGCAATGCACAAGAACCATAACTGAGTAGTGATAGTGTCAAAAGCCTCACCGAAGTAAGGGAAATACGAAGTGAGATGAATATACCGCTACACAGACTCCGTCCCGGTTGAGTCAAGGTGGAAGGAACCCTAGCTTCGTAAATAGTCGGAAGGAGGCAAGACAGCCCCAGAGAGAACTCCGGCTCGAAGTAAGTCTAGGCCAACACGTGCAAATACACCTCCAGATAGACCCGCCATCGGCCTCGCCACATCCAACTAAAACTGCTGAAACAACAGACAGCCCCTGGACTAAGGAATCATATGTACAACAAAAACATATCAACTCATATGTTGAAGATCCGCCAGACCTCCACTGCGGTAGCACTACAATAGACAACTTGGCGCCAAGAGTAAGAGTCTCAAGTGGGACACCGGCAAAAGCCCAAGGGAACCCCCCATGAACCCTACAGTGGACAAAAGCCTAGTCCACCCGAATCTACAAACACCCTCAACCAAGTAACACAGTCGTCGTAACCACCCATAAGAGATAGGCAGATCATAAAGTAAAAGAATAGCCCATGGTGTATCACCAAACCGTTTTCCCAAGTCCCACCCCAAGCATCAAGTTCCATAAGCAAGCTCCAAGCATCAAGTATCCCAAGTCCCTCCCCAAGCATCAAGTATCATTTGCCATACTACTCCAAGTCCTATTCAGTCATCAAGTATCATTTGCCATGCTACTCCAAGGCCTATTCCAACGGGATGAGTTGGTTTCCTATTTTCCCTCCCCGGCGGGTTGTGCCGGGGTATCTTGTTCTTTACCCTACTTACCCTCATGTAGCCCTTGTGGCCATCCCTTTTATTTCACGCAATTCTCTTTTCCTTTTTCTTTTTTGTCCTCCCTGGGGTATGCCCCTTGTAGGCTGTACATTCGCTTAGCCTCTTTTAATTTCAAGCTTATTTACCCAAAAAAAAACTAACATGGATAGGGCTAGGGGTAGGTGAACTCCCCAACCAAGCTGAAGATAATGATTGAAAGAGCTAGCCCCAAGGAAAACCCTGGATCAAAGAAAACCAGGTCACCATAATGTATAACACATTTAATGGTAATCTCTGCCATTGGGCCCTGAACACACACAATCAACCAAACGGTGCAGCTATCCTAATCCAAAAATCTCACACCCGGTAAACGTAACAGTGCCCCCTGTAATGAAAGTAGTACACCAAAAGGAACTCGGGGTCAGAGGTGGATGAGACCTCTGAACCGTGCTATGATAGAACCATGACTAGGGTCAGCCCTAGAGTAGACTCCGTCCCCTTCGGAGAACCCCAGCCCATAGAAACTTGGCCCATCAAACCTAAGTAACCACGCCTCCGGACCTAAGTCAAAATCCACCAAACGCCGAAAACGGCCACAACCAAACTCCAGAAGCACAACCACTACCAAGCAGGAGAAAATAGAACAAGTGCAGTGTGAGCAAAATCCCCACACAAAATAAAGGAATGATCTCCACAATGAATACAGAACACACACAAAGAACTCAGGGCCAAAGGTGGATGAGGCCTCCGGACCATGCTATGGTAGATCAAAGTCTAGGGTCAGCTCCAAAGTAACTTCGTCCCCTTCGAAGAACTTCGGATCATATAACTCAAGCCATCAACCTAAGTAGCTATGCCATCGAACCCCAAGTCAATCACTACCAAACGCCAAAAACCAACCATAACCAAATTCCCAGTGCGAGACTATACCCAAGCAGGAGGAAAATAAAACCATTAAGTTGACCCACAAATGTGGACCAGCGTGCTATTGTCTTGTGGACCACTGAAAAAATGAGATAATGGCCCACCATCCAGTTTTTTTTGGATAAATAAAGTTCCCCACCATCCAGTTGGCCCCATGACAAACAGGAAGTCCCATCTGACATTATCATAGGCTTTCATAATGTCAACTTTTAAGGCACATCTAGGGGAAGGTGAGGACTTATGATAGCCTCTCATGATCTCTTGGGTAAGAAAGATATTGTCAGTAATCCTACGACCTTTCACAAATCCAGATTGGACAGGATCTATGATATGGGGAAGTGTATATGGTATTACAGCATGAAATGGGTCTATAATCCCCCACTTTGGTGGGATTGGGAACTTTGGGGACAAGAGCAATGGTTGTTGAATTTGCTTTAGTGAGGAGCCTGCCAGATCTGAAGAAACTTCTTACCGCAGAAGTGACTTCATTCCCAACAACACTCCATGATTTCTGAAAGAAACCAACATTGTACCCATCAGGGCCTGGAGCTTTGTTGGGGTTAAGAGACATGAAAGTCTCTTTGATCTCCAAGTTGGAAATCTCAGATATCATTGCATCCCTTTGAGAATCCAAGAGCTTAGCAGATATCAGTTAATTAACTCTAGAAGAGCCAGTATAGTCAGAAGCATGCACAGTGCCCAAAAGGTATGAATAGAAATCTACAAAGGTAGATCTAACCTCCATGGGGTCATGTGTGATATTACCATTGGGAAGAACCAAACTGGTAATTTTATTCCTATTCCTATTTTGAGATATGGACTTGAAAAAGTAAGAGGTACATTTATCCCCCACTTTAAGCCATTGAATTCTAGACTTCCGTTTAGCAAAACTTTCCTCAGCCCTAGCTAAGTCAAGGTATTGCTTACACAGATCTCTTTCAAGAGCCTGCTTCATTGCATTGGTGGGATCAGTACCTAAATCATTTTGAACTTGATCAAGCTGCTGCTTTGCAGCCATGGTCCTTCTAGTAATGTCACTGTAATCCCTAGTGTTCAGTCTCTTAAACTCCATTTGGAGAAGTTTAAGCTTTTCACACACAACAAACATGGGGTTACCTATAATCACTCTTCTCCAAATGTTCTGCACAGTGGACAGAAACTCAGGGTGGTCAGCTATGAAGTTAAAGAATTTGAAAGGTTTACGTACCCTCTTAGTATTAGGATTTAGAGACACTATGGCAGGAGAGTGATCAGAGATCCCAGGGGAGGGAAAATGAGCATTGGAACAAGTGTGAGTTTTGATCCAATGCTCGTTAACAAGAACCCTGTCAATTTTGGTAGCAATGTACTGAGTGTGGGCTTGCTTGTTAGCCCAGGTGAATTGACAACCAGTATATCGAAGATCTTCAAGTTCATTGGAGACAATGCACTTATTAAAATCCTCCATGTGGGGAGGCCAAAGCTGATCTCCACCAATCTTCTCAGATTGGTATCTAATGGCATTAAAATCTCCTAGTACTATCCAAGGGTCAGAACAATTCCAATTGGTAAGGTCTTGCCAAAGCTCCTTTCTCTCAATGTAGAGATTTGAACTACCATATTGTGTGTCCCCCCGGTGAGTAGTGAGTTTGACCCTCCACCTTTCTTTGTGAGGGATGCAATTTGAATCTGGGGTAATTTAGTGAGCTGAGGGAGATCGGAGCCTTAGCGAGTGATCCTCTACCTTTACTATTGCTGAATCTGCCTCTGCCATGCATGGCAGTTGCTGCTGGACAGTTGTCCAATTCTGTTGTTTTGTTTGTTGATTTGTTTGCTACTATTTGATTATCTCTGCTACTGTTGTTCTCACCTTCACTACCCATCTGCAGCACTTCTTCTGTACTGCCTAGCCTTGGGGGGATGTCCCTTGGCGTGTTTGATCCCCTTGGGGAGGGGGCGTCCTCCCATTCCACTGATGATGAACTTCTGATGATATGATGTGCTGCTGCTGAACTGTTGATGTCCACTGTTTCAGTGTAGGGGTAGGGTCAAACCGTATGATGCCCAGATTTTTAGAAACTCTCACTGATGATGTCCACTCTTACTGCTGTTGAATCACTGGGTTAGGTGTAATGGTTACCTAACACTAGCTGCACCTCTTGATATTAAGGATGATTATCTGCTGCTTCTTGGTGATGCATGCCAGTTTATTGGTGATCTCTATGATGGTTACCTAACATTGTATTGTCGTGTTAGACTAGTTCTTTTAGCCCACTATTGGCTGTCCTTTGTTTTGTAACCATGGTTGTCAAACTCAGCTAGTTTTGGTGTTTCTCCCTCATCTCGTAGATGAAAATAGAAACACCCTCTATAGGTCTTTCTTTCTTGGATTTTCACATCCCTATGTAGCCATTTGGCCTTTCCTTTTCTTTTCTTTTCTTTTCTTTTCTTTTCCTTTTATTTTGTCCTCCTAGGGTATGCCCCTTGTAGGCTGTACATCCGGTTAGCCTTTTTTCTATTTCAAGCTTTTTCTACCAAAAAAAAAAAGGGCATGAGAATAAATTTATTGGCCGTAGGGTAATAGTGGTCTGCCCATAGTTCCAATGAAGGCAAAAGCTAGCATCTACTTCATACATCATCACCGATAGTCCAAAGGACCGGACTGTTTTTGTACCCAGTTTTTCAAGGATAGTGGGTCCCGCTGATTTTGCAATTACCCGTAAAGGCAGTGTGTGGTACAGCAAATATTACCCCCAACAACTGTGTACTATAGCCAAATATTCAAACAATTTTGACCAGGTCAATTACACAGAGAACAACATATAGAGAAGCATAAACTGCGGGACCCACCCACTCTTTCTTCTACCTCAAAACTTCATCCACACACTCTAAAAATGGTGTAACCAGTGCTAGTAGAGACCTACAATGGTGCAATATTCATGAAACACAAAGAAATCGCACCTTAAAGGATCCAAACAAGCCCAGATTTAGGCAATGATAGAGCTTCAAAGGATTCGAGCTTTGAATTTGCTGTTAGTTGCTTAAGCCTCATGAGAAACAGACGTTTGGGGCTCATAACCCAGAAAAAATCGTATTGGGCTCGTGGTCATCCAGATCTGGGTAGAGATATACCTTGAACGAACTGAACCCATGACTCATGAAACCCAACTGAGTTTTCAGATCCCTTATCTGTTGATGTTTTTTTTTTTTGGGTAAAAAAGCTTGAAAATAAAAGGGGCTAAGCAAATGTACAGCCTACAAGGGGCATACCCCAGGGAGGACAAAACAAAATAAAGGAAGGAAAAGAAAAGAGAAGAAAAAATTGCGTCCGGCACAACAGCCGGGGGAAAATGTAATCCAGCACAACCCGCTGGAAAAGGGAAACATATGATTTAAGACAAATTAAAAATACAAGCCACAAGAGACATGCATTCTCTTCTTGAAGGGAGCATCCCACTGAAATTGTTGATTGCAAAAGGCTCACTGCCTTGTACAAAGATATAGCTTGGTGACTAACAAACCACAAAAGATGCCGCCCCACTTTCCTTGACTTGATGAGAAAAGAGAAGGCTCTAAAAATGCTTGAACATTGATGCGATCTGAATTCCAATGCTCCATAGCCCATGGCCACAGGGAGGATTTCTCCTCCCTAAGGGATGAGAAAGTTCCAGGGGACAACCCTTCATGGAAAGGTCAATATCTGGAGAAAATTGCACAGCATAACTGCTGTATTTTGACAAACCCAGAACCGCATAAGTCTGCCCAGAATAGCAGCCCACAGAAACAGATTTTTATACAATGTAAGTCACAAAATGAAGGGGAAAGGCATGCTACCCAGCAGCAATTAAACTACCCAGCAGCAACACAACTAATAGAGAGAGATCAATCAACTAAGGACCAATACAATCAACTGCCTCTGAAGGCAACACACATCTTACCCAAATTCCAGAGTTCAATACCATTCATAGCATAGTGAGAATTAAGAAATGAAACCTGGAAATTGTAGAATTATATGTAATCCAATCTCCCCTTAGTGATTAGATTTTGAGGAAGCCCTTTGCCTAGCAAGTTTTTTAGCCTTCTTTTGTTGCTTTTTTGATCTTTCAGTCGTTGGTAAGTCGCTTGAATAACTCTCAAAAGGAATTGTAACTGGAGTGGAAGGACTATCATACTCAGCATCATCTTCAAAATTTGCATCTTTGATATCTTCAGGAGATGGGAACTTATCTGGAGGAACTGCATTATCCAGTAAGTGATAATCCTTCACTAGATTCTCTTCATCAAGAGGGGTAACCTCCTCCAACACATGAAAAGAATTAGATTGTAGCTCATGCAACATAGAAGAACCAATTTGGGCACATTTTTGTTAGTAGAAGTTGGAGTGGATCTAAAGGGGGTCACTGAGATTGAATGGGAGGGTGAAATGGAAGGTTTAGGGACATACTGAGCAGTATTTAAGGGGGGTTTGGAGGGGTTCAATGCTTGATTGGGTTGGGGTACAGGCTTGTTTCCAAAGAGATTAATTGCAGGTTCCATTTTTTACCCTCCTTTATTAACTAGTTGCCATTCAGTAGGAGGGGCTGTCTGGGGAACTGGTGGAGGGGAACTTGCACATTGAGGGTGCCCAAAAACTTTGCACTTATCGCATAAATGAGGGAGCATTTGATAAACAATGGGAACATTTACTCTATTCCCTCCAACTGTCACTGTGACAGCCGCAGGGAGATCTATCGCAGCATCGATCTCAATACAAACTCTAGCATGAGATGTTCTGGATTTCTTGGCTGTGGCTTGGTCCATATGAATTGGTCTGCCAATTGTGCTAGCTATGCGGCTAATGCACTCTTTGTTCCATAGTTCCCACGGTAAGTCTAATAGCTTGACCCAGGTGAATATTTTGGAGGGATGTTCCTTCTTAGGTTTCATCATACGATGCCAATTTTTTAGTACAAGGTATTTTCGTGAGAAAAACCAGGGGCCTCCTTCGAGAACAACCTGTTTGGCTTCTTCATCTCGAAATTGAAAGAGAATAAAACCAGAGGCATCAATTTTCACCGATATCAGTTTGTCTTTCCAGATGTTACGGGCTGTGGAAAGAAGGAGAGGAAAGGGCATCTTACCATCAAGGAAGTAGCCAACTAGATAGTTGCTCCATGAATCTAGCTCCGTAAGGTCTTCATCAATTTCAACAACAGCCTCTTTACCCCGATGGAGTTCCGGGAAATACTCAAGCTCCATATCCAGGGCTGGTTCTTGGGATTGAAGAATGGATGCCCAGTTTTTGTTTTTTCCTTTATTGGGCCCAGATTAAGTTTTTGAACCAGCCTGGGGATGGGTTGCATCTGATTCAGTACGAAGAGGCCTTGCTTCTGAGACCGGCTGAGGGTCAGGTTTAAGAGAGTTAAGGTTACCTTGAGATAGTTTAGTGACGATTGAGTCGAAATCCACTGGCTCTGTAGAACTCTTCACCTCGTCTTCAATGGCTGCAATAAGCTGAGAGATGCGATCCTCTGTCCCCACCTTCAGTATCTCGCTTTGAGACACAAGAGGGTTTGGCAAGTGACGTATACCTTCAACCACCGCAATAGGCATCTGCAGATCTGGAGAAACTGAGTCTAAATTGGGGTATTTTGGTGGAGTGAGTTTCGACCTAGGGTTTGAGGTATTAGAAATTGTGACACCGAGATTGGGGATCTGAGTATCGATTGATCCTCGCTCCCTTAGTTGTTTCCTCCGAATTTCATGAGAGTCAATGGCTTTAACACCCAGTCCCTCCTCGATGGAAGTGCTATTGTCGGCCATGGAAACCATAGCTTTGGAACCAAAGTCTACCACAACTGAGTTAGGGTTAGCGGATTGGGGAAGGTTAGGGTAGGCCTCTGGGTTTAGTAGGTCTAGAGGGTTAGAAGGATTTGTGGTTGAATGATTTACCCTAGGTTTCGTATGTTGAAGAGAGGATGGGTTGATATGAGCACCGTCAGCCATGGTATCTGTTGATGTTTGATGTTGGTGCTTGTTGAAAGAACCCAAATCGACAAAATAGGGTTTCTGTTACAGAGATACTAGACCGCGCAGCTCTACAGTGAAGCCATAAGTGCTCGAGAACCCTTATCGACCTGGATTTGTGGCTTTCCATGAACCTTTCTGTGTTTGATTGCTCTGCTATGATTATTACATTTTACTTATTTACACCTATGCTGGCGAGATGTGCCAGTACCTCTTATTTTCCCACCCCGGCGGGTTGTGCCGGGGACCACGCAGTTTTCTTTTCTTTATTTTCTTTATCCTCCCTGGGGTATGCCCCTTGTAGCCTGTACATTCACTTAACCTCTTTTAATTTCAAGCTATTTTACCCAAAAAAAAAAACATTCCAATGGAAGTTTATGTAACTTGACCCCAGCTGGAATTGATGAAGGATGCTTGGTTGTAGGGACCAACATTCTTTTCCAATCAGTAAGTACCAAGTAACGCCGAGAAAAGAAATAGGGGCCCCCTTCCAACACTTGCAACTTAGAAGCCTCATCCCTAAATTCAAAAAAGAAGCATGCCCCTATTTGTTTAACAGACCTCGGAGCATTATCCTTCCAGACAGAACGGGCAATAGCACACAACAGGTTGTATGGCATCTTGCCATCCAGAAAATACCCAATCAAGCAATTATCCCATGAATTAGAATCCACATCAGAATCATCTAACTCCACTACAGCATCTTTACCATGTTGCAAATTGGGAAAACGCTCTAACTTCATATTTTTAGATGGAGCTTGGGCCTTTAACAAAGACGCCCATTTTCCACCTCCACAAAATCCCCTTCGAGATTCACCTCTGCACCGGAAGTAGCTGCATCAGGCTTGGAGTACTCTTCCCGTACTTGGAGGATGTGAGATTTGAGGTGGGATAGGCTTACGTTAACCCCGGACTTGTGCATTTCATCCTTGATCGATTGTACCAGCGATGATATACGATCTTCAAAAGCTTGGTTTAGACCCTCACATTGAAAGACTTCGTGCAATTTCCGTGCTGGACTCGATCCAGATCGGTTGATGTTGTTTGGGTTGACCTCAGAACCATCAGAGATATCGATCTTTGTCAAGTGACCTGGCTTCACTTGAAAATCTAGGGTTTGGGTATGTTTTGCTGCTACTAAATCGCATGGTGGTGAGTTAGGGTTGCTCGAGATATATGTTAGATTGGATGAAGCTAGGTTTAGGCGAATAATGGAGAGTGGGTGAGTCGGTGGGTGTATCACGGAGATCGAGACACAGATCGGTGAAGTTTTCCGGAATGGTTGTGGAGACCTTTGAAACCCTAGATATTGGGGTTTGCAACGATCCTGCCACTCTAGGGTTTGCACAGGGAATCGCCTAGAGAGACAGACATCGCCGCCCTTTTTTTTTTTTTTTTCTCTGGTGGTTTAGAGGACTTAGTACATTAGATTTTATTTCCTTTTTCTTATAGTCTGGTTTCCAAGTAAGAATTTGCTTTGTCTCCACTCTAGGTAATCTCCTTATTTACAGGACTCCTATTAGTATAAATAAGGTGTAAGCCTATGGCATTATTTAGCTTTTATTCAATAAACAATTCAGAGTTAATCTCATTCTTCTTGTGGTTTCAAGAACTCTCGAGGATTCGAGACCTATCTTCGTTTGAACTAGTACGATAACTAGTTTCTCGTGAATTTCACTGCATCAAAAGGGACAACCAAAAAAAGAGTTTTTTTTTTTGTGGTAAAACCAAGCTTGAAATTAAAAGAGGTTAAGCGAATGTACAGCCTACAAGAGGCATACCCCCAAAGGTTAAACAAAAATGTCTCTAACGGGAACTTCTCTCTCTAGGTGATTTGGGGATCGTGTACGGGAAACCTAGAAACAACTCCTGGTATGTCGAGCAACTCCCCTTCTCACATGGCGGATCTGGCTTCCAAAGTTGTTGATTCTAACGAAGTTAGGAAGAAGAAGAAGGGCAACGCACAACCTCCTACTAACAAAGTCATCTCCGATGTTCATCTCTCTCACATCTCAAACGCAGAAGAAATGGGTAAACCTCAGATGGGTGGTTCATCCACCATAACCACTTCCCAACTCTACACTGAAGTGTGCACTGATGTGCGCGATACTCCACCAAGTGCAGCTACCCTCCAGTTCACACCAAAACCTAGCTTCGTTCAGTCGAATGTCTACCCACCACGGTCTAAATCGAACCCAAACCTCACAGCCAACCCAGATGCTCATCACTCTCATATCCCTTCACAACTTCCCATTTTCACAAAAAGCCCTAATTTTTCTACTCCTTCAAGCGGTTCTTATAGCCCGATCGAAACCAGTCCAAAACACTCAACTATCAAACCCACCGATCTATCACTAAGCCAACCTAAAATGCCAAGCCCAGATCGTACTAGCCCTGCACGCAAATTACAAGATGTCTTTCAGCAGGAAGGGGAAAATCAAGCCTGCAAGGATCGTATTTCATCGCTTGTGGAGTTACTGGAGGATGAAATGCTCAAATCCGGGGTGAATATCAGTTTCTCTCGACTCAAACCCATATCCTACAGGTACATGAAGATTACGCTAACCCTAATAATGAGTCCTCTAGTGTTGATGTACATCTGGATGGAGAGTTTATTGAAACTAAGGGTAACACCCCTCACCTAAACCAGAATACTGATCCCAAGGTCACTGCTAAACCAACACAAAAATGGTCAGCACTGTTCAAGGCACAAGCACCTTCAAAAACCATGAAACTAGAGCACTTTCCGGAGATGCGGCAAGGAAAAGACCCTGTAGTTGAGCTTGATGACACTGATTTAGACACAAATTCCTGTTTGTTTGGATATTTCCTTGATGGAAAAATGCCTTACAACCTGCTGTGTGCCACGGCACGTGCGATATGGAAGGAAAATGCACCTAAGTCCATGAAGCAAATAGGAAACTGTTTCTTCTTCGAGTTCGGGGATGAAGCCACTAAATTGCAAATCCTAGAAGGAGGACCCTATTTTTTCTCTAGGAGATATCTCGTACTCACTGACTGGAGGAGAATGTTAGTTCCCAATGCTAAGCATCCCTCTTCAATCCCAGCTTGGATTAAATTGCACAAGCTTCCCCTTGAATGTTGGTCAGAATTGGCTCTCAGTCGTATTGCTAGCTCTATTGGAAGACCTATACATGTAGATGAGGCTACAACGGGTAAGAAGAGGCTGGATTTTGCACGAATTTGTGTTGAAATAAATGCAGGTGATGATCTACCAGATGAAGTGGTAGTAAGAGCAAATGGTGAATCCGTGACAATTAGGGTGGAATACCAATGGTTACCCCCTCAATGCTTTGAATGTAAAGTTTTTGGTATCATCTGGACTGTTGTGTGTCTGATCAGCATCCACGATGTTGAGATTCCTGGCCTAGCCAAGGGGGGCTGTCCCATGGCAAGTTTTAGTCCCTTCTGGGAGGGGGCCTTTCCTCCCTACTCTTGCCTGTTACTTTATCAGGCTCAACACTCTCAAGTTCATCCCAAGTTACTCCAAGGTCTTACTCTCAGTTTCATGATTCAAGTTTCAAGCCTCATGTTCAAGTCTCAAGCATCTAGGTTTATGATCAAGCAGACTCAATACTTCAAGTTCATCCCAAGTTACTCCAAGGCTTACTCTCAGTTTAAGATTCAAGTCTCAAGTCTCATGTGCAAGTCTCAAGCATCTAGGTTTATGATCAAGCAGGTTCAAGGCCAGTTGGTTCTTGATGCTTCTCCCAGATATACTCACTTTTGGATGTTTCTCCCCCATCTCCTTAGATGACTTAGAAACATTTAGTTTATAGTTTTGTAACTAGTTCTAATTTAGTTCTTATTTAGTTCTCCTTATCCCCATTGTAGCCCCATTGTAGCCTTGTTGGCCATCCTTTTGTTTCTTTTCTTTTGTTTCCATTCCTTTGTTTTCCTTTTGTCCTCCTGGGGTATGCCCCTTGTAGGCTGTATATCCGCTTAGCCTTTTTTCTATTTCATGCTTATTTACCCAAAAAGAAACATACCCCTTGGAGGACAAAAAAGGAAAAGAAAGAAAGAAAAAGTGTGTGGTCCCCGGCACAGCCCGCCAGGGAGGGAAAATGAGAGTACTGGCACATCCCGCTAGCATAGGTATAAACTAGCAAAAATGCAATAAACATAACAGATACAAAGTGCAAAACTCCGACACAACTCGCCGAAGATGGAAAGACAAAAGATAGGGTGCCCTTGCACAACCCGCAAGGATAGGGATAATTAAGGAAATGGGCCACCAAAGATAGGGTGCCGAAGATGGCCGATACCATGTATAACCTCTCAAAGGTTTCCAATCTCAACAATGGAGCACAACAATATAGAACTCGAACCAGAGGAAATGGGCCACCAATATTTCGGCGGGCAAACACACCTAGTCTACCATTTGCTCAACATCTCTTATCCAAGCTCCAACATCATCATCCAACCAGAGTTGAAATATGCTCCTGAACGTCACAATTTATGGTAGCTAATGCAAAGGATGACCACCTCTCATGGGACCAACAGCAAAGCAACCTGAACCAAACTAGGAGCCTTTGACTTTTCGGCAATCAGTACACGCAAAGGAACTCCTACTAGAACCCAAGGGACACATGCCTAAACTGTCGCCCGCTCCCACATGCCTAATCCAGATTCCAAATTCAGTCAATCCCAATCGAGTGGTACAATCCGTGCATATAGCACACCGAAATCACATCAAATAAACATCACCCATTTATGGTTTACTCATACATAGAATGATTGTCCCATGTGGGTCCAACATCATAGCATTACGGACCAAATGAGAAAAGCCCCTGAAATATCGGCCAGACCCAATTAAGGGTTAACACATGCCTAATCTATCACTAACTCCCCACAGCTTCATCCAATTCCTACGCCCGTCAAACCCTAAGAGAACTACACACCACGTATAAAGCAACCGAAATCACACATTTATGGTTTACCCATACATAGAATGACTGTCCCATGTGGGTCCAACGCCATAGCAACACGGACCAAGCGAGAAAAGCCAAGACATTTCGGCCAGACCCAATTAAGGGTTAACACATGCCTAATCTATCACTAACTCCCCACAGCTTCATCCAATTCCTACGCCCGTCAAACCCTAAGAGAACTACACACCACGTATAAAGCAACCGAAATCACACATTTATGGTTTACCCATACATAGAATGACTGTCCCATGTGGGTCCAACGCCATAGCAACACGGACCAAGCGAGAAAAGCCAAGACATTTCGGCCAGACCCAATTAAGGGTTAAACACATGCCTAATCTATCACCAACTCCCCATAGCTTCATCCAATTCCTACGCCCGTCAAACCCAAAGAGAACTACAAACCACATATAAAGCAACCGAAATAGAACCCAGTGGCCAAATAGTTGTTACTATTGAACAAAGGGGTACAAAAGGAGCCCACAAGGGCCATGTGAGTCCAGCCCCCTTACTTAAATATTGATCCATATTAATAAGGCTACAAAAGCCCATACAATCAATTTTGGCAATCCCAGATATCTCGGTGATACAAAAGCAACCCAAAGACATCTTGGTGACCCATATACAAATCACGGTTTCCCGATGTGGGCCCTACCACAATATAGAGCGTAAGCTCTTCTTCCCCGTAGGAAAACAGTATACCAGTGTTGTCCTCTAACTCGAGAGTTATAGACAGCAACAATGGAATGATGAACAGACCTCAACAATGGTTCCCGGATAACGTCTGCTAACATAACCCAGTTTAACAGTGAGACCCTGTATACAATCAAATCCAGACTCACATCTAAGATTTACTCCAAATCAACTGAAAATTATGGATTTAACTCCATTGGCGTCAAAAATACCTGAGCTTGCTCGCTGATTTGAACTTTTGAGCTTTGCTCGCTGACTATTTGAACCCCCTTTTGGGTGAACGGAATACTCCCCTTTTGGACGGTCAGCCTCACATACTCCATGAACCCAGACGAAGAGCCTAATAGATGAAGTACAGACCCATTTGAACGGGATATAGATCCCCTTTTAGAACTGGATCTGGAAGCAAATCAGAAACAGCCAGACCCATATGAATCCCGTGAGGTAAAGTGATAGGAAACCAGACAGTAACACCGCTTAGTGGATGGAGTGGATCTGGAGTACATCAGACCCAACTGAATACAAGAGTGAAATTTGGGAAGAACGATTAAATAAGGGTTTCCAAGGCTGAAGTAACAGACCGCAGATGATGACTTCTGTCGACTGAAGTAACAGACCGCACCAACGCTTCTAAGTGCCCCAGATCCCCTTTTCGATTTGGGTTTGTTGTTACCTGTTCTCTTGAAATAAAGATGAAATACCCTTCAAACAATGAAAACCCAGCAACAAGATCCCTTTGTGTACGAGTCAATGGGTAGGGGTTGAGAGCTTCTCTCTCTAGAAATAGAGAGAGAATGCACTCCCCCAAAACTCATGACATTTTTGGATTTCCCAACAATCTCTCCAGATTGTTTATCTATCCTCCCCACCTTGCTCACGTTTTAGGGTTCAATCTCTATTTCGTGAGTTGCTCAATTCATGGCACCAAATATAAACTCAAAAGGGGATCGGAGAAATTTCAGAAACCCAAATCAGTAAATCGGCACACAAAACATGGAGGGCGTTCCAAACTCCTCTCCGTGAGGCAGCAAATCCCAACCTTGTTTACCCAATTTATTCAACAGTCGTGAGGCAGCAAATCCCAAGTTCGTCATGGGTCAACATCAACAAGGGTCTGGGTTTTCAGATCTCTACAGCATACGGGGCAGTGCTCACATGATGGGGTAGTCTTCGTCAAAAAGGGTTCGTCCACACCTCTCAAGCATACAACGGGTTCTATTTGGAACTTCATTCCATGGAGAGCACCTCAGCCAATCCTTTTGGGTAAGCTCCTTCGGAAACTTTTGGATCTGGGAATCATCTTTCGTTCCTACCTCTGTGTTTCAGTTCTTTTCGGTTATGTGTTTTTGATATCACGGCTGAAGGGTAATACCACATGGGTCTTGGCTCTACTAGGGTAGCCATTGTTGAAGATGATTCTTGATATCCTTTATGTTTTGTTTGGAGCTGGTTGTAGATCTTTATAGGGATGATGACGTTCTAGTAGTTCTTTGTTTAATTTTCATCTTCCAGTGTTCATCTTGTAAATTTGTGGAAGTCTGGTTCTGTTTTATTGTATCTGGGTTCTTATCTGATTCTTTGTGCTCTAACCGGAGAAGAAGGTAGTGGGGCCCACCCATGTATAATCATATAGGTGCAGCGGTAAAATGTCTGAGAGAGGCACATAAGGGCAGTGGTATTGCTGCTACTTTCAAAAAAAGGTCTACGCCTGGTGCGTGTGAAGTGAAATGAGGGTCCCAGTGGGGTCCATGCTTTTGCAAAATTGCTGTAGTTTATTGGGGTTACACTGTGCCCAAAAATTGCAGATTATGGTCTAATATGTCCACTACCCAAAGTTACCAATGTTCAAATCAATCGGTCCAAGTCTTACCCAACTGTATCACATGATAGTGGGTCCATTAGCCAAAGCAAAATGGTGGGCCCATTTCACGCAAATGGTTCCTAGATTTAAAAGCATCGCATGCTTTGTTTTACGCAAAGTGGGTTTGTGTCCCACCAACTCTGCAAAGTGGGTTTCTGTCCCACCAACAATACATTTCAAGGGCGGTGAAGTTTCAAAGGGGCCCACTGCTCCATATGTCTACTAAAAAATTCATAGGAGTGCAAGTGCTGTGGCTTTTGTGCACAAAAATCAGTTGGCAGTTGTGCCCTTTCCAGTTTGCATAATCAGGAATTTTTGTCCATTTTGTCCCTATCCTGGCGGGGTGTGCTAGGACTTTCATTATCCCACCCCGGCAGGTTGTGCCGGGGAACACGCACTTTTTTCTTTCTTTTCTTTATTTTCGTTTTGTCCTTCCTGGGGTATGCCCCTTGTAGGCTGTGCATTCGCTTAACCCCTTTTAATTTCAAGCTGAATTATCCACACAAAAAAAAAAGATCCCTTTGTGACCGAGTAGCAAGGGCCTTTGTTGTTGATACCAAATCGAAACCCATCTGGATTTTTTAGCATGAGATGTGTGGTGAACAAACAAATAATGGTTTCAGAGTAGATACTTTTTTTGATGGCTGTGTACTCGAGTGAATCTCAGAGAGAATGATACGCCTTCAATCTGAAAGATTGAGGCCGATAATCAAAAATATCTAGCAGATTTTGGGTGGGAGAGTGCATTCTCTAGAGAGAGAAGCTCTCAACCCCACTCCTACCAAAGCTACGTACCAAAAAAGAGATGGCCATGGTTCTCCACTTCTGGGCAAAAGCTACAGCATGAAGAGTCCTTAATGCCGAATAGCACTAGCCTATCCTCTGTGGACAATCTGTTTTGAATGGCAAGCCAGCTTATTAGACTACATTTAGGAATATGGGAGGGGAACCAAACAACATGGCTCCAACTAATTGTAGGAAAGTGAGTCCTTAAATGATTTCAAAGAGAGGAAATGGTGAATTGACCATTAGGAGCGAGTGTCCACTTGCAGGTATATGGTTGTGGAGGGTAATGCACACGCAAAGGAGGAAGTGTATCCCTCACCTCTTGAGCTCAAGAGTTTGTGTTACTGGGAATCTCCGGTGATGCGGGCTCTTAAGAATAGTTGACACAGTAGCTCCATCATTGAGACCAGAATCGTAAATGATACAATGGCCAAACTTGCCAACTAATGAGCCTGAAGGATGCCAATTATCATACCACAAGGAAGTTGTTAGGCCATCCCCAATCTGGTACTTGATGAGTGGTCAGATGAGAGGTCTGAGTTGGAGAAGCTTTCTCCAAGACCAAGAGGGACTATGGGGAACCGTGGTAAATAAGCTTGAAATAAAAAGAAGGCAACAGAATATACAGCCTACAAGGGGCATACCCTAGGGAGGACAAAAGAAAAGAAAAAGAAAAACAAAGAAAGAAGAAAAGAAATTAAAGGGATGGCCACCTTGGCAACATTTGGAAAGGTATAACAAAATGTAAACATATAACTGAAAACTACTCTAGGTATTTCTAGACCATCTTGGAAAGAGGGTGGAGAAACACGTAAAATAACACGATTGATAGAACTGAAGAATGCATTTGGAGTACCATCCTTGTTGGACTTTAATCCCCTTGGAAGGGGCTCCTGCAGATCAAGAGCTTCCACGGTTACATGATTACATGGAATTGGCCAACAAGAAGGGCCACCTAGAGGACAGCCCCCTCTAGATAGGCATACCAAACAAAGGAAAACAGTACCATCAAACTGACCCACGTTGGGCAGCAAGGAACATGTACCATAATTATCCAAAAGGAATGGAATGCAGAGCCTAACTAACATCTCAAAAGAGCCACATGTCCATAACATCTAGGACTCTAAAACAACAATAACAGCAAAGTAGATGCAGCAACTAGGTAACATGCCACTTAAGGTAGATGCAGCAAAAAAACCATTCGGAACACCAACCAACGCAGCAGCAGGAATGGATATCACAGCAGCAAGACGGGAGGACACCCCCTCCCAAAGGGGATCAAACAGTGCCTAGGGACAACCCCCCAAGGCTAGGCATAGCATGAAGCAAACACAACTAAGTAGGCATAGCAATTTGCACTCTGCTAACAGAAAAGACAAAGCTAGGTAGCATCCAGCAGCCAATGTGTAATAAAATAGCCTAGCAATCTGGACAGAACATGACCTCCAACAAATCCAAAATTTGGGCACCGAGCATAACATCCAACAAATCCAAAATCTGGGCAGCAAGCATGACATCCAACAACACTAAAATTTGGACCATAACATCTAATAATTCCAAAATCTGGGCAACAGTAAGAGCATGAGTTGAATGGCAACTCTACCCATGATTAGCAATCCACAATACAAGAGATAAAATCATAGCAGTACAACACACACAATGCAATGATGCACTCACTACACTGATGCACAGTACTTAGACACATGATGCACAAAATCTGGGTCCTTGATCAACACAACTCATACAACAGTGCAGTGAGTAGCAACAGCAAACTATGCTTCAAGAATGTCAGGAACAATAGAAGTAATAGACAAGAACCACTGTCCATTCTCAAAATATAGTCCTCACCACCGTGCACCCTCAAAGCCTGACCTCCCACTCTCTTTTCACTCTTTCCTGAGAAATGGGGAGCCTCACTTTCACTTAGGGGTGAGCACGGGTCGGGTTGACGTCGGGTTCAAGTCGGGTTAGTTTTTGTCGAGTTGTCGGAAACAACACCCGAAATCGAACCGAACTACCCAAAAAACCGATCGGATCGGGTATGTCGGGTAGCGGTTCAGGTCGGTCGGGTTAGTCGGTTTGTACTAAAAAATCAACAAACCCAAAAATTATTGAACCAGAAATCATCGGAACCAACTTACATGTTTTCTTCAACATCAGATTCAGATCGAAGGTATGGATCTAAATAACAGCTACTAGAGAGACGAAAAGAGCGAGAGAATACAACAAGAAAGAGGCGCTGATCACTAGGAGTTCACTATGTGCGGTGGATCATGGTCGCCGGTCGGCGACTTGGCGTGGTGGAGCTGCTGGGCTGGAAAAGTGAGCAAAAAGTTGCTTCTCTGTAATCTGAGAGGCTGAGATAGAGAGAGAGAGATGCCTGGTTCATTCATTGTGTTGGAAAAGAGAGCAAAAAAAATTTCATTTACTGTCATTGGGAAAAGAAAATGGGGAGAGAAATTCAAATCTGTCTTGCAGCTGTGTGTTGTTGGGAAAGAATAATTCCCATAAGAAGTAGGTCTCTCTTTACTTTTTTATTTTAGAGTACCAATGTATAATTATGAACCCAAGAAAAGGTATACAGCTGTTTTTTGCAGGTTAGAGTACCAATGTACACCTAGAAGCCTACAGCTGTTTTCTGGAGCGCATGTACAGATGTTTAATGGTCGAGTCGGGTTCACGGGTCTAATATTTAATAACCCGACACCCAACCCGAAACCCGAAATTTACTAAAAGTTCAACCCGCACCCAAACCGATATATACTTCGAAACCGACTGATTCCCTTCGAGTCAGGTCGGGTTGTCGGGTTACGGGTAAAGTTGCTCACCCCTACTTTCACTCCACTCAACAAAAAAGTCAAGAGAAACTAAACTCTCAGGGTAACTCACATTTACTAGGTCACACATCTCAGAGCATTCCTAAAGAATCTGTCATTGAGCGTAAGGAATAAGATAGCAAACCTTCCATTATGTAGGAGTAAGTTAAAATCTGCTCTAGCAACCTTTCAAGGGGAGGCAACAACCACCCTCTACCTGCAACACACACTGCTAATAGAAGTAACTAGGAGTAGCTTCTCCCATTATGAAATGTGTACTTGTTAAGGGCAGATGGGCCCCTCCATAAGGCTGGCCCAAGGGGATGCCCTGCAGTATAGAAAATCAATAGGTGCCAACTGCATGTGAATCATATGAGTGGAATTGTAATACAAACAGTTGAGATGCTTAAAATGAACAGTTGAGGAGTTGGAAAAATTCAATTAATCCCCCACTTAGTTAACAACATCTGAGATTGAGGTCCTTGAGGGAGATTATCTAAGGACATCAGTCTGTATCTCACCATTGAGTGGATTTTGCTGACCACACTAGGTCCTGAGCAAGATGCATTTTGGAATTTGCAAATATTCCTTTCAAGCCAAATCTGGTAAACTGTAAAAGTGAATAGGAGCTTGGTGATCAAGTTTTTAAGTGATTTACCTCTAATATTTGAGATTTGATTGATCCAATTGGCCCAAGACCTTGAAGGCCAAATCACATTGATGTGTGTAAGGATCTCAGCCCAAACTTATGATGTGAAGGGGCAATTGAAAAACAGATAATTACCCAAAAAAAATTGAAAAACAGATGGTCATGGGATTCCACACCAGGGCAAAAGCTACAATAGGACACAGGGATGGTGCCAAACAAAACCAGCCTGTCTCCTGTATATAGTCTGTTGTGGATTGCAAGCTAGAGGTAATCATGCTACATTTTGGAATATGGCCAGGGAACCAAATGCTTGTGTGCCAAGGTACCTTGGGGTAGTGTGTCCTGAGTTCCTCCCAAAGGGAAGAGATGGTGAATTCCCCATTAGAGTTAAGGATCCATTTATGATGGTCCTCAAGTTCTTGGTTTGGACTGGGTAAGGAGCTAATAGTTTTCCTAATCTCATTGAGCTCAAGGGTTTGAGTAATGGGGACACACCATCTAAAATCTCTTATGATTGCATTCATTGTGGCATATTTGGTACCAGAGTCATAGATAACTCTAGGACCAGATTTAAGGGCAAGGGGTCCAATAGGATGCCAATTGTCAAACCACAATGAAGTGGATCTGCCATTACCAAACCAAACCAAACCAAGCCTTATGTCCCAATCAATTGGGGTCGGCTACATGGTAACTTTAATGTGGGGTTGGACAAGGAGCCTAAGGTTGAGAAGTTTCCTCCAGACCCATGAGGTAGAGCTAGGCATCTTAACATCCCAAAAATTCCTCCCTTTGAGTAAGTAGGATTTGACCCATTGGCACCACATAGATTGCTCCCCTCCAGAGATAAGGAACCAAATGTGTTTGGCAATGGCAGCCTTATTCCAAATAAGAATGGATTTGAAACCAAGGCCACCTTCTTGCTTAGGGCAACACAAGTGCTCTCAAGAAACTTTAGCCCCAGACTTTTTGATATCAGGGCCAGACCATAGGAAAGATTTGAGTATGGATTCCACTTCTTTGATGACTTTCTTGGGAAGTATAAAGAGGGAAGACCAATATGTTTGCATTGAAAAAAGGACATTCTTAATCAACTGGACGCTACCAGCATATGTAAGGTCCCTATTTGTCCATGTTTTAGTCCTTAAAGTGATTTTATCAATCATGGATTTGCAATCAGAGTATTTTAATTTGGTGGATAACAAGGGAACCCCCAAGTATCTCACAGGCAGGGTACCCTCCTTAAAACCTAACAGTTGTAGAATCTCATTCCTGGTGTAGTGTTAAACACCAGAAAAGAAAACACTACTCTTCCCAGGACTAGGGGATAGTCCAGATAGTAATTCAAACTCACTTAAGGAGTTTTGAATATGTTTGACTGAGGTTACATCACCTCTGCAAAAAAGCATAGGATCATCTGCAAAGCACAGATTGATAATCTTGGGTTGGTTGCATCTCCAATGAAACTTAAAATCAGGTTCCTTAGACTTTTCTCTTAAGATGCAAGTGAGTACCTCCATAACAATTACAAAATGGTAGGATGACAATGGATCACCCTACCTAAGGCCTCTGGCACCCTTAAAGTTGCCAGTAGGGTCACCATTAATATTCAAAGAATAGTTAGCTATGGTGACACATGCTTTTAACCATGTGATCATTTTGGGGTGGAAATTCATGCAAGTCAATGTATCCCAAAGGAACTCCCATTTGACATTATCATAAGCTTTCATAATGTCCACTTTCATGGCACACTTGGGAGAGGAAGTGGACCTATGGTACCCTTGCATGATCTCCTATGTGAGGAAGATATTATCCGCAATTCTTCTGCCCTTAATAAACCCAGACTAAACTGGATCAATAAGGTCAGGAAGAACACTCAGAATTCTCCTAGCAAGAATCTTGGCAATGCATTTATCGATGACATTACAGCAAGATATAGGTTTATAGTCACCAACCTTTGAAGGATTAGGGACCGTGGGCACAAGAGCCACAATGGTGGCATTAGCTCTACTCATAAGCTTCCCAGACTTGAAGAAGTTTCTGATGGCAGCAATAACCTCATATCCAACTATATGCTAGGCCTTTTGAAAAAAAATTAGCATTATAATCATCAGGGCCAGGGGCCTTATGAGGATTGAGACCCATGACCATATCCTTAATCTCAGTGTTGGACACTTCCTGGACCATGGATATACTTTGTTCACTGGTGAGTTTCTTAGCAATGAGCTGGTTGATCCTACCATAACCAGCATAGAAGGAATTGTGAAGTTTACCAAGTAAACCAGAGGGTGTCCCACTTTTGTCCACCAAGCTGAAACATATTGATTGCAGAAAGTTGACATAAAAGACCAAAAAAGGAACGAAAACAATGACGTCATCATCTTCTCCCTCTGGCGATTTGCGATTTCCAGGCGATTGAAACCTAGTTCATCGCACCTTAGTGAATCAGCCATGGGTGTTCGAAACCCTAGCGCTGAGAACACCCCAGCAGCAACGATGGCAGGCAATGCTACCATAGTGGGCGATTTTCTGCAATCTAATGTCTATCCTCCTAGATCTAGCTTGGAAGGTAACAACGCTTCATCCTCGATGGATCTTGGCTCAAAGGCGATTGACTCATATGTGGTTCGGAGAAAGCATACGGCTGATGCTCAACCCACAATCACCACTCCCAGCCGTGATACTAATCGCTATCGCAACAACGGCAAACCCCGATTTGCAGGTAACACATACTGTACCCCTACCAAATTCCCAACGGCACAAACCTCTACTTCTCAGGATTTTTCACGAAATCTAAACCTCTCAGATCCAGAATCTGACCTCTCAGAAAACCCCTTACCAAAAAATCCTAACTTCCTCAGCCATACCCTGAGTTCAGACCTAGCCTCTTCGCCCAACATTGATCCCCAAAGTCCTTATAGAGTTGGGTCAAGTCCATCTCGTGTCTCGTGGGCTTTAGGAGGCAGGTACTCATCTGGACAGCGCGACGCATCTTACCTCTCTAGTCAACAATATAGAGGAGGAAATGCAGAAATCTGGGGTGAATGTCAGTTTCACAAAGTTTGCAAATCATCTTATTCAACTTCAGGAAAATGGTTCAGAAATTTTTGAAAAGCTTGAGGTAGAAGGGGAATATGTGGATGTTCCTTCTAAGCTAGCCCAGCCAACCCCGGCTACTCAACCAAAGAATTGGAGTTCACTTTTCAAAGCTCAAGCTCCCTCCAAAACCATGAAATTGGCTCACTATCCTGACATCCATAAGGGTAAAGAGGCTCATGTGGAATTTGACGAATCCCAGCTTGACGATGGGGTAGGCAAGCACTGTCTGATTGGGCACTTTCTAGATGGGAAGATGCCTCTGCCCCTTCTTAGTGCCACAGCCCGAGCTGTGTGGAAAGACCATGGTAAGTTCACGGTCAAACAGTTGGGTTCATGCTATCTCTTTGAATTTGAGGATGAAACCTCCAAGCTTGGAGTCTTAAAAGGTGGTCCTTATTTTTTCTCGCGAAGATATCTGGTGTTGAAAGAATGGAAACGAATGTTGGTGCCCAGCAAAAATCATCCTACCACTATACCTGTTTGGGTCAAATTGCATAGATTGCCTCTGGAATTTTGGACACAAATTGGCTTCAGCAAAATAGGAAGTGCCATTGGAATACCCATTCATGTGGATGAAGCCACAGCCAAGAGAAGGAGATTGGATTATGCACGTATTTGTGTAGAGATTGATGCAAGTGATGAGCTCCCAACTGATATTGCTATCTCAGTAAACTCAGAATCTGTTATGGTAGGGGTTGAATATCATTGGCTTCCCTCAAAGTGCGCGAGTTGTAAAGTATTTGGTCATTCCTGTAGCCCCAAAGCAACACCCAAGACAGCCACCCCTGCTGGAGACTGGAGGGTAGTGGGCAAAGGTAAACTTACTTCAAACTCAACTATGGAATCAGATGCAAAAGAGGAAGTGCTCTTATCCTCACTACCAGCAGATCAAGGTATGCAGAATGGTACTTCTGAAACAATCAGCTCTTCCCAACCTGATGGATCTGCCATTAAGAAACCACATACTCCATCTGAGTCTCTATCTCAGCTTGTGGTTTCTTCATCTTCTGATGACACTCTTAGTGAAATTATGGATGAGGAAATTCTAGTGGAAGACAGAGGAGGGGTAGTGTCATCTAACAACCAAGTCAAGCATAAAGAAACTCAGCAAGCCCCTAAGGATATTGAAAAGAATGTGTCTCCTAGTTTGGGCATATCCACCACCACAAAAAGATGTGAAGGGACGAACAGCTATGATGCCTTACATGTAGCAGATTCTCCACCACCTCCCTGCCCACAATCTGCAGGCAGCAACACCAAAAAGAATAAGAACAAGAAGAAGGGGAGCTATAGGAAGTCTACCTCCTCCGCAGGACACTAAAGGCTGCTACTATATCCTTTTTTGGGCAGTATCCTAATTTTTCTATATTCTGCCATCTTTCATCTTATATTATGCCTTGTCTTTTAATATTCTCCATGCTTAGTTCACACTCTAATTTGCATTTTGGGTTTTGGAACTTGAGAGGTTTGAATGACCCTCTCAAGCAAAGGGCTGCTAAACTCTTTTTGAAGAACAATGAAATATCACTAATAGGTTTTATTGAGCATAAAGTTAAGGACACTAACATTAGGAAGATTGTGAGATCCATTTGCCCTTTATGGCACCATACTCACAATTCTGCCCATGCCCCTATTGGGAGAATTTTGGTATGCTGGAATCCTCACGTTCTTAATGTGAGGACCTTACATACAACCAGTCAACTTATTCATTGTGAGGTCTCATCAATTCTTGATGGACTTGAATTTTTGGTTACCTTTGTGTATGGTGCTAATGACCATACCGACAGGGTAAATCTTTGGAACGAATTGTGCAACTTGAAGAATAATGGGTGTTGGGTGATCATGGGGGACTTTAATGCCGTTAGGGACCCTAAGGAAAAATTTGGTGGGACCAATCTCTGGCCCCCACACATGGATGATCTTAATAACTGCCTGTACTCATGTGAAGTTGACGATTTAAGATACACTGGATGTTTCTTTACTTGGTCCAATAGGCAGGACCCTCCTAACCACATTTCTACCAAACTGGATAGAGTGTTGGTTAATGACGTTTGGCTAAGGACTCATACATCCTCTTATGCATACTTCCCTACTCCAGGGATATCTGATCACTCACCTGCCATAGTACATATCACACCTCCTCCCAAACCTCCTAAGAGACCCTTTAGGTTTTTTAATTTCCTTGCAGACCACCCTTCCTTCCTTTCAACTGTCCAAAAGGTTTGGAGACAAATAATCCTTGGTAACCCTATGTTCTGTCTCACTGAAAAACTTAGGAGGTTACAAGTTGATCTTAAGGAACTAAACCATAAAGATTACAGTGCTATCTCTGACAGAGTGGCTACTACCAAAAGTAAGCTTGAGATCCTCCAGGCTACTCTTGGTAAGGATCCTACAAACCCTGCCACTCAGTTGGAAGAAAAAAAAGGTCTACAAGCAATTCCTCACTCTTTCTAGAGCTGAGGAGAGTTTAGCTAGGCAAAAATCAAGGATTCAATGGCTAAAGCTTGGAGACCAATGCACATCTTTCTTCTTCAAGTCTATCAATAACAATAGGAATAGAAGCAAGATTACTAGTCTTGTTTTGGGTGATTCCACCATTACTCATGACATGACTGTAATCAAAGACACTTTTGTCAACTTCTACTCTAATTTGCTTGGTAATCCACACTCTACTACCTATGATGGTTATGACAGAATAAATCAACTCATCACCAAGAGACTTACCAATGACCAGAGTGTGAGTATGGTTATGGATGTTACCAACACTGAAATCAAGGAAACTGTCATGAGTCTTAACCCTCACAAGGCCCCTGGCCCTGATGGGTATAATGCTAGATTTTTTCAGAAAGCATGGCCTATAGTTGGGCATGAAGTTACTGCTGCAATTAGAAATTTCTTCAAATCTGGGAAGTTATTGACTAGAGCTAATGCCATCATTGTGGCTCTTGTTCCCAAGGTTCCTAATCCTACCAAAGTTGGTGACTTTAGGCCAATATCTTGTTGCAACACTGTTTACAAGTGCATTGCCAAGATTTTGGCCAAGAGACTTCAGGATGTTCTCCCTGCTCTTATTGATCCAGTTCAATCTGGATTTATTAAGGGTAGGAGAATTGCTGATAACATTTTCCTCACTCAGGAAATTATGCAAGAATATCACAAATCCACTTCCTCTCCCAAGTGTGCTATGAAAGTAGATATTATGAAAGCCTATGACAATGTCAGATGGGACTTTCTTTGGGATACACTTGCATGCATGAACTTTCACCCCAAGATGATTACCTGGCTCAAAGCTTGCATCACCGCGGCTAATTACACCTTGAATATCAATGGTGAGCCCATCGGCAACATTAAAGGTAAGAGAGGACTCAGACAGGGTGACCCTCTGTCATCTTACCTCTTTGTGATTGTGATGGAGGTGCTCACCTGTATTCTAAAAGAGAGGTCTGGTAGACCTGACTTTAATTTCCATTGGAGATGTCATAAACCCAAAATCATAAACTTGTGCTTCGCTAATGACCTTATGCTTTTTTGCAAAGGTGATGTAAGCTCAGTGAAACATATCCAGGACTCCTTGTATGAGTTTGAATCTCTATCTGGCTTATCACCGAGTCCTGGTAAAAGCAATGTCTTCTTTTCTGGAGTCCCACACTCTATTAGAGAAGAAATTCTCCAGCTGCTGGGGTTCAGAGAAGGTACCTTGCCTGTTAGATACCTCGGTGTACCTTTGTTGTCCATCAAACTAAGACACATTGACTGCAAGTCCTTGATTGATAGAATCACTGCTAGAACCAAAACTTGGACAAATAAGGACCTCACATATGCTGGTAGGGTCCAATTGATTAAGAATGTCCTTTTTTCAATGCAAACATATTGGTCTTCCCTCTTCATACTTCCCAAAAAAGTCATCAAAGAGGTTGAGACCATCCTAAGATCCTTCCTATGGTCTGGTCCTGACCTCAAGAAGACTGGGGCCAAAGTATCTTGGGAACACCTGTGTTATCCTAAGCCAGAAGGTGGCTTAGGGTTTAAGTCCATACTAACATGGAATAAAGCTGCTATTGCTAAACACATTTGGTTCCTCATCTCTGGTGGGGAACAATCTATGTGGTGTCAATGGGTTAAGTCGTACTTGCTCAAAGGGAAAAGTTTTTGGGAAGTTAAGATGCCTAGTTCACCCTCTTGGGTATGGAGAAAGCTTCTCAATCTTAGGCCCATAGTACAGTCCCACATTAAGGTAATTATTGGTAATGGCAGGCACACATCACTGTGGCATGATAATTGGCACCCCCTTGGCCCTCTTAGAGTCATTTATGACTCTGGACTCACTAAAGATGCCACTATGGCTGCCGTTATAAGAGGCTCTAATTGGTGTCTCCCCATTACTCAAACTCTTGAACTCAATGAGATTAGAGGTGCTAAGCATTCTCTACCCAAACCTGATCAAGATCTTGAGGATCACCATCGATGGATCCTTAGTTCTAATGGCAAATTCACCATCTCCTCCCTAAGGGATGAACTCAGAACACAATACCCAAAGGTACCTTGGCACAAAACCATCTGGTTCCCTGGCCACATCCCTAAATGTAGCATGATTACTTGGCTTGCTATTCATAACAGACTATATACTGGAGATAGATTAGTATTGTTTGGCACTATCCCTGTCTCCTGTTGTAGTTTTTGTATGGGAGTGGAGACTCATGATCACCTATTCTTCAATTGCACTTTCTCCTCACAAGTCTGGTCTGGAATGCTAGCTCATATCAATGTTAACTGGACCTCAAGGTCATGGGCTGACTGGATCAATCAAATTTCAAACTTCAGAGACAAAACCCTTAAAAATTTGATTATCAAATTGATTTTCACTGCCACAGTTCACCAAATTTGGCTTGAGAGAAATAACCGCAAATTTCAAAATGCATCATGCCCAATTCCTACAGTAGTGAGTAAAATCCACTCATTGGTGAGGTACAGATTGTTGTCCTTGGAAAAGCTTCCACATGGACCTCAGTCCCAGGGCCTATTAGATAAGTGGGGAATTCATTGAACTAACCATTATCAAATCCATTTATTCCACTTGTTTATGCAAAGCAGATACACATGTGCCAATTGGGCAAGATATGTATGCAGGTTGTACTGGCAGGTTAGATTCAGAAATGCGGTCTACTAATGTAGCCCAGAATTTCATGAGGCAGATGGGATCTCCAATATGCGAACAAAATGCTATCAAATGTTATAAAGGAGGTAACTCTTAATCATTGTTGTTTTGGGGGTTTTTTTTTTTTGGGTAATTTAGCGTGAAATAAAAAGAGGCAAAAGAATATACAGCCTACAAAAGGCATACCCCAGGGAGGACAGAGAAAAAAGAAAAAGAAAAGAAAATTGCGAGAAATAAAAGGGGGGCCACAATGGCTACATGAGGGAATTAGGGAAAAATAGAAGAAGTAAAGGCAAATAGGATATAAAATATGTTTCTCATCCTTCTAAAGAACAAGGAGAAGAAACACAAAACAAGGAAAGGGGTCGAGCTATCTTAACAGCCGAGCTCATGAGAACATTTGACAAAATGGAACATAAATCTAGAACTTTAGCTTCAAAAAGGGGGACACACGAGTGTATATGATATTTTTGGCTTCATCGTAACCTTGAAGATGATACAATGATGCTGCAGCAGCAGTAATGAGTACCTCAATCAGGATACTTGGAAATTTCGGCAGCATCTCCTTTGTAACATGACAGTCCCAAGTGAGCAATAACACTGCTAATACAAGAACAACAACCATACAGCAGCACAACTCTGGCCTCTAACCAACAGATCACAGAATTTAGAATAAGGCAGACCAGGCTAGTGTAGGGAGGAAAGGCCCCCTCCCAGAAGGGACTATTACATGCCATGGGACAGCCCCCCAAGGCTAGGCCAGAAATCTCAACAACGTGGATGCTGATCAGACACACAACAGTCCACAGGTTCAAATTTTCCAGAAAATGAGACAATACATAAGTAAATGTTTGCTGCCCAAAGTAAGGGCAGCAGCTGATTAGATTTTATGCACCTGTGTGTCCCTGTGTACATGAACCAGTAACCGAAGCAACACAGTATCTATAGCAGCAAGAGCACAATGAAGAATCAAGTATCTATAGCAGATAAGCAAGCAAACAAGTAAAGTAACAGTCCTTGCTATAATTTAACATGATGATTCAAGTGCAGGCAAGTAAGTATATGTAGGTTGCAACAGCCCTTGCAACCCACTTAATGCGCTTAATCCAATTGCAAGCAAGTATCTATAGCAACAGCCCTTGCTATAGTATAACATGAATGGATGCAATGATAACAACACTAGCAGTAGTAGGTTGCAACAGCCCTTGCAACCCACGTAACAACAATGATTAAGAGTTACCTCCCTTTTATGCCTCCTTCCAAACTGGACTCATGCACTGGTTGTGAGGAACATCTTTGCTGCCCTTTGGAACTCTTTGAAACTGATTCCCTTTAGCTGACCAACCTGGTAATAGGAGTAACTTGATGACTCCCAGATGACTTCCAATATGATATGTGTACCTGCAAACATCACTTCCCAACTGGGACATTAGCCAAAAAGGTGTGCCAACACCATACTGGCCCCACTAGATCCTGTCACACACACTCATCACATTGAACTCCTTTCTGAATTTTGTTGCATGTAATGAACCTGCAGGAGAACACTACAACAACAACACACACTGGCTCTAGTATTAGTAGTGATTATAGGGGAAGATCCCCTTTTCGGATAAGCCATTGGGATTGATGACCATGGGGAAGTTTCCTTAGGGACATCAACCTATGTCTTATCAGGGAACGAACTTTGTGAATTACAACTTGCTCAGTACATGCCACATTTTGAAATTTTCTGTAGTTCCTTTCAATCCAAATATGGTAAATTGAGGTGGTAAATGCTAATTTGATCATGAGAACTTTTAATGACTTGCCCTTCATGGAAGATATAAAGGAGACCCAATTAGCCCAGGATTTGGCAGGCCAATTCACATTAAGAAGCTCATTGATTTGGGTCCACACCTGAGAAGTGTAAGGGCAATTAAAAAACAGATGACCATGACTCTCTTGGTCTTGACAGAAACTGCAACAAGAGTGAGTCTTGGTCCCAAATGTGACCAATCTGTCCTCTGTATACAACCTATTTTGAACAGCCACCCACGCAATGAGACTACATTTGGGTATGTGACCAGGAAACCACAAGCAATGATTCCATTGGACTTTTGGAAAATGTGTTCTCAGATGCTCCCACATGGATGCAATACTGTGGAGACCATTAGGGGTAAGCATCCATCTGTGGTAATCAGCTCCCACACTGGGCTCAGGGAGAGTGGATAGGATGGATCTAATCTCATTGAGTTCAAGTGTTTGGGTGATAGGAAAATTCCAATGGAAGTTCTTGATGATAGCAGAGACTTTTGAATCCCTGGGAAGGCCAGAGTCATAAAGCATTCTATTACCAAATTTCTCAGCAAGGGGACCGAGAGGATGCCAGTTATCAAACCATAGCGAGGTGCTCTCACCATTGCCAATTATGATTTTGATGTGTGGTTGCACAATGGTGAGAAGTTACCCATTTTCTTCTGCCTTCTTTCATACTCCTGGCATCTCTGATCACTCCCCAGCCCTAGTCCATCTTACACCCTCCCCTAAGAAGGGCACTAGGCCTTTTAGATTCTTTGACTTTTTGACTGAGCACCCCCAGTTTCTCACCATAGTTCAGAAAGTTTGGAGATCTATCATAATAGGCAACCCCATGTTTTGCGTTGTTGAGAAACTCAGGCTTCTACGGTCTGATCTCAAAGCTCTCAATACCAAGGAGTTTAGTTCTATCTCTAAAAGGGTTATTGACACTAAATTTCAGCTTGAGCTTCTCCAAAGAAATTTGGCCTCTGATCCTTCCAACACTGTCACACAGACCCAGGAGAGGGATATTTATAAACAGTATGTTGTACTGGGTAGAGCTGAAGAAAGCCTTGCTAGACAAAAGTCTAGAATTCAGTGGCTTAAACTTGGTGACCAATGCACTTCTTTCTTCTTCAAGTCAATTAACAATACGAGGAATAGAAGCAAGATCACCACACTGTCTCTAAGTGATTCGTATGTTACCCATGACCCCATTGAAATAAGAACAGCTTTTGTCAATTTCTATACTGCCTTGTTAGGCACCCCACACCACACTCCATATTCTGGGGCTTCCAGAGTGAAACAACTCATCACTAAGAAATTGACATCTGATCAGAGCAGTGCCATGGTACATGATATCACTGACATTGAGATTAGAGACACGTTTTTGTCTCTTAACCCTCAAAAAGCCCCTGGGCCTGATGGTTACAATGCTGGCTTTTTCCAGAAGACTTGGACCATTGTTGGCCATGAGGTTACTGCGGCCATTAAAAACTTCTTTAGATCTGGTCAGCTTTTGAAAAAAGTTAATTCCACAATTGTTGCACTTGTACCTAAAGTACCTAATCCATCCAAGGTGGGTGATTTTAGACCAATCTCTTGTTGTAACACTATTTATAAATGCATTGCCAAGATTTTGTCTAAAAGAATCCAAATTGCTCTTCCCTCCCTTATTGATCCAGTGCAGTCTGGTTTCATCAAAGGTAGGAGAATCGCTGATAACATTTTTCTCACTCAGGAGCTCATGAGAGGTTACCACACCTTCTCATCCACTCCTAGATGTGCCTTGAAGGTGGACATCATGAAAGCCTATGATAATGTTAGATGGGATTTCCTCTGGGATATCCTCACTAGCATGAACTTCCATCCTAAAATGATCCAATGGCTGAAAGCCTGTGTGTCTACTGCAAGTTACAGTTTGAACATCAATGGGGAACCTACTGGCAAAATTTTAGGGAAAAGAGGTCTTCGTCAAGGGGACCCTCTCTCGTCTTATCTTTTTGTAATAGTTATGGAGGTTCTGACTTGTATCTTAAAGGAGAAAGCTCATAAACCTGATTTCCATTTCCATTGGAAATGTGAGCACAATAACATAATCAACCTATGTTTTGCTGATGACCTCATGATATTCTGTAAAGGGGAATTGAGCTCCATCAAGCATATTCAAGCAGCCCTATTTGAGTTTGAAGCTCTTTCTGGTCTTGCTCAAGGGCTGTTGCAATCTTCTACTGCTAGTGTACTGTTATCTTCGCAGGTTTTCATTGTTGTTATGTGGGTTGCAATCTGCTGTTGCTAGTATCATAGCTTTATGCTTTATGCCTAGCCTTATGCTTTATACTAGTGTCATAACTTTATGCTTTATGCTTTATTCGGGTTGCAAGGGCTGTTGCAATCCGCTGCTACTATAGCAATTTGTTGTTACTCTTGTGTTGTATACTGCTGCTTTAGAACCCCATTGTGACACGGATAGTGCTTGTGGTGGTGCGTTAGAACCCCATTGCGACTGTTTAGGCTCTGGCTTATAAACTGATAGTGTTATGTCGATGTTCTGTGATTGGTGCACCTGTCCACAGAACCTGCCACTACTGCTGCAGTTTGTAGTCCTGTACTGATCAACAATGGTTTCATCTGGACTGCTGTGTGTCTGATCAGCATCCACGAGACTAGGCCTAGCCATGGGGGGTTGTCCCTGGCATGTATGATCCCCTTCTGGGAGGGGGCTTCCTCCCAATTCATCGACTTATTTCATGTTCAAGCATCCATTTCATTGTTCAAGATTCAAGTCTCATGTCCAAGGAACCTGCCCCGCTTGTTACTCATCTGCATCTTTTGATCACCATTTAATGCTCTGATTCTGAGTTGTTTGTATACATCTGCATCCTCTGTGTTGCTGTGGGATTTGTGGTAGTTGTCCTAAATGCCAAGAGGCCGTTCCAAATTTCACTTCTGCCCTGCATTCTGCTGCATACTGCTGCGCATATTGTGATCCCGAGAGCTGCAGGTTCTGTTGCTGCTGTAGTTTCAAGCTTCAATTCAGTTGTTCAGTTCCATTTTGTATGTTTCTCCCCCATCTCCTTAGATGGCCTAGAAACATTTAGTTACCATTTCATGTTACTAGGTTTTAGCCTCTTCTAAGCTAGTTAATGACCCCTCCCCATTGTAGCCTTGTTGGCCATCCTTTTTGTTTCCTTTTGTTTTCTTTTCTTTCATTGTTTTCTTTTGTCCTCCTGGGGTATGCCCCTTGTAGGCTGTATATCTGCTTAGCCTTTTTTCTATTTCAAGCTTATTTACCCAAAAAAAAGTAAACCAGAGTAGAAGCTAACAAAGGTATCTTTGATTATAGTCATATCATGAGTAGTGCTAGATCGCCTAGTAATCTTACTCCTGTTCCTATTATTGTTGACTGACTTGAAGAAGAAGGAGGTGCATTGATCACCAAGCTTAAGCCATTGAATCTTGGACTTTCGTCTAGCCAAGCTCTCCTCAGCTCTAGAAAGAGTGAGAAATTGCTTGTAGACCAATTTCTCTTCCAGTTGATTAGCAGTGTTTGTAGGATCAGTACCTAGCTTGGTCTGAAGAGTATCAAGCTGGTATTTAGTGGTGGAAACCCTACTAGATATACCACTGAACTCTTTGTGGTTCAACTCCTTAAGGTCAGCTTGTAACCTTTTGAGTTTCTCAGTGAGACTGAACATAGGATTCCCAATAATTATTTGCCTCTAGACCTTTTGGACTGTGGGGAGAAAAGATGGGTGATTTGCTAAGAAATCAAAGAACCTAAAGGGTCTTTTAGGAGGCTTAGGAGGAGGAGTAATGTGCACAACTGTAGGTGAGAGATCAGAGATCCCAGGAGTAAAAAGCTGATGAGATGGTGTGAGTTCTAAGCCAAGTATCATTGACAAGGACTCTGTCAAGTTTGGTAGAGATATGATGAGGAGGATCTTGCCTATTAGACCAAGTAAATAGGCAACCAGTGAACCTCAAATCATCAACCTCACTTGAGTAAATGCATTTGCTAAGATCATCCATGTGGGGAGGCCAGAGACTAGAACCACCAGCTTTTTCCAAAGGTTTCCTAATTGCATTAAAGTCACCTAAAATAACCCAAGATTCATTGGTCTTTAGGAGGGACAGATCATTCCAGAGCTCAAGTCTCTCATTATGATGATTTGAATTACTCAGGTTGCCTATTTACCTGGTCCAATAGACAGGATCCTCCCCATCATATATCCACCAAAATTGATAGAGTCCTCGTAAACGATACTTGGATTAGAACACACACCTTCTCATCAGTTTTTTTCCCCACTCCTGGGATCTCTGATCATTCACCTGCTGTTGTGCATATTAATCCCCCTCCTAAGCCTCCTAAGAGACCTTTTAGGTTCTTCGACTTCCTTGCAGATCACCCGTCTTTCCTACCAATTGTACATAGGGTTTGGAGCCAAATAATTATTGGTAACCCTATGTACAGCCTCACTGAAAAACTCAAAAGGTTACAAAATGACCTTAAGGAGTTGAATCACAAAGACTTTAGTAGTATCTCTGGTAGGGTTTCTACCATTAAACACCACCTCGATGCTCTTCAGGTCATGCTTGGTGCTGACCCTTCAAATATTGCAAATCAATTGGAAGAAAAATTGGTCTACAAGCAGTTTCTCACTCTCTCTAGAGCTGAGGAAAGCTTAGCTAGACAGAAATCCAGGATCCAGTGGCTCAAACTTGGTGATCAAAGCACCTCATTCTTCTTCAAGTCAGTCAATAATAATAGGAACAGAAGTAAAATTACAAGTTTGGTTTTGAGTGATTCTAGCACTACACATGATATGAAAGTGATCAAAGATGCCTTTGTCAGTTTCTACTCTGGTTTACTTGGTAAGCCTCATAGCACCCCTTATGCTGGGTACGATAGGATCACTCAGCTCATTACCAAAAGACTCACCAATGCTCAAAGTGTACACATGGTTCAAGATGTATCAAACACTGAGATTAAGGATATGTTCATGGGTCTCAACCCACACAAGGCCCCTGGCCCTGATGGCTATAATGCTAGGTTTTACCAAAAAGCTTGGCACATAGTTGGACATGAGGTTACTGCCGCCATTAGGAATTTCTTCAAGTCTGGTAAGCTCATGAGTAGAGCCAATGCCACCATTGTGGCTCTTGTACCTAAGGTCCCTAACCCCTCCAGAGTGGGTGATTATAGGCCTATATCATGCTGCAATATCATCTATAAATGCATTGCTAAGATCCTTGCCAGGAGAATCCAAAGTGCTCTCCCTGATCTTATTGATCCTGTTCAGTCCGGATTTGTTAAGGGTAGGAGAATTGCAGACAATATATTCCTCACTCAGGAGATCATGCATGGGTATCATAGGTCCACATCCACTCCCAAATGCACCATGAAGGTTGACATTATGAAAGCTTATGATAACGTCAGGTGGGAGTTTCTATGGGATACTCTGACTTGTATGAATTTCCATCCAAAAATGATTACATGGTTAAAGGCGTGTGTTACCACTGCTAACTATACATTGAATATTAATGGTGAACCGACAGGCAACTTTAAGGGTGCTAGAGGCCTCAGACAGGGTGATCCACTCTCATCCTACCTTTTTGTGATTGTCATGGAGGTTCTCACTTGCATCTTAAAAGAGAAATCCAATGAGCCTAACTTTAAATTTCACTGGAGATGCAATCAACCTAAGATTATCAATCTATGTTTTGCAGACGACCTTATGCTTTTCTGCAAAGGTGATGTAAACTCAGTGAAACATATACAAAACTCCTTAAGCGAATTTGAGTCGCTATCTGGACTATCCCCTAGTCCTGGTAAGAGTAGTATCTTCTTCTCTGGTGTACAGCACTCTACCAGAATTGAAATCCTACATTTGCTAGACTTTAAGGAGGGCACACTACCTGTGAGATACTTGGGGGTCCCTCTGTTGTCCTCCAAATTAAGGTACATGGACTGTAAACCTATGATTGATAAAATCACTTCTAGAACCAAGACCTGGACTAACAGGGACCTTACTTATGCTGGTAGGGTCCAGTTGATTAAGAATGTCCTTTTCTCAATGCAAACATATTGGTCCTCCCTCTTTATACTTCCGAAGAAAGTCATCAAAGAGGTTGAAACCATTCTTAGGTCTTTCCTTTGGTCGGGCCCCGACCTCAAAAAGACTGGGGCTAAAGTCTCATGGGAACATTTATGCTGCCCTAAACAAGAGGGTGGGTTAGGTTTCAAATCCATCACGGTGTGGAATAAGGCTGCAATTGCCAAACATATTTGGTTCCTCATCTCAGGTGGGGAGCAATCTATGTGGTGCCAGTGGGTTAAATCATACTTATTAAAGGGGAAAAACTTTTGGGATGTTAAGATGCCTAGCTCTCCATCTTGGGTTTGGAGAAAGTTGCTAAATCTTAGGCCTCTTGTTCAATCCCACATTAAAGTTATTATCGGCAATGGCAGATCCACATCACTGTGGTATGACAATTGGCACCCCCTTGGGCCCCTCGCCCTTAAGTTTGGTCATAGAGTCATTTATGATTCCGGACTCTCCAAAGTTGCCACCGTGAATGCAATTATTAGAAATTCTAGATGGTGTCCTCCCATTACCCAAACCCTTGATCTCAATGAGCTCCGGGATGCTATGAGCTCTATTCCCAGTCCTAATCAGGAGATTGAGGACCAACACAAGTGGTTACTTAACTCTAATGGGGAATTCACTATATCTTCGCTTTGGGATGACATAAGAGTGCATTATCCCAAAGTGCCTTGGCATACTAGCATATGGTTCTCTGGCCATATTCCGAAATGTAGCATGATCACTTGGCTTGCTATCCGTAATAGGCTATATACCGGTGATAGGCTTGTTATGTTTGGCACTATCCCTGTTTCTTGCTGCAGTTTTTGTCATGGTATAGAGTCACATGATCATCTATTTTTCAATTGTCCATTTACTTCACAAGTCTGGACTGACGTTCTCACACACATAAATGTTAATTGGCCCTCTAGATCTTGGGCCAATTGGATCAATCTAGTATCAAGTCTTAAAGGTAAATCACTTAAAAACTTGATTGCCAAACTTATCTTCACTGTTACAGTCTATCAAATATGGCTTGAAAGAAATGGTCGAAAACTCCAAAATGCAATTTGCTCAGGACCTAGTGTAGTCAACAAAATTCATTCATTGGTGAGATACAGATTGATGTCCCTGGGTAATCTTCCTCAGGGACATCAATCACAGTGGCTATTAACTAAGTGGGATATAATCTAGTGCTTGCCAATGCTGGACTTGTTTTTCCATTGGGGCAGATTCAATCAGGGGGGCAGATTCAAGCATTTATCGCTGCTGCCCCTGTATTTGCTGCAGCAAGGAACAGAGTTTCACTCCATTGTAAGGTATACTATCACAGGATTACAGAGCTGCTGGCCTTTACTTGGGGAGGAGCTGCTGGCCTTTGCATGGGCAGACTCAATACTACATGGATGCAATCTGTTGCTGGATTACATATTGTGATTAATGTTTGAGATCACTTATTCGAGAACATGCTTAACTTAGTTCATGATTATGCATCATGTTAATCTATAGCAAGTGCTGTTGCTATAGATTCTTTATTGCACTTGAATTACGCTCATTAAGTGGGTTGCAAGGGATGTTGCAACCTTGCATTTAGTTGTACGTACTTGCTTGCACTTGAACCTTCATGTTAATCTATAGTAAGTGTTGTTGCTATAGATACTTTATTGCACTTGAATTACGCTCATTAAGTGGGTTGCAAGGGATGTTGCAACCTTGCATTTAGTTGTACTTGCTTGCAATTGAACCTTCATGTTAATCTATAGCAAGAGCTGTTGCTATAGATACTTGTTGCATTATGCTGTTGTTATCTGCTACTGTTTGTGTTCTAGTGTTGTGACAGATATTGCTATGTCTACTGTGGGTGCTCTGCACCTCGGGGGAGGTCAATTTTCAAAGGAGATGCTGCCCAAATTTTCTGAAATTTTCTGAAATCAATGGGCTTGCAATTGCTAGGCCTTTATTGTTTAATGTACCTACATTACTTGTTTGCTATATGTGCCGCCAATTATGGGCGGACATCTGCTTTACTAGGGTCTAAAAAACAGCGGTAATGCTGCTCAATTTTCTAGGATGTCAATATGGGGTTTGTTCCCCTATATGTTTTCCTAGCCTTGGGGGGTTGTCCCTTGGCAAGTTTGATCCCCTTTGGGAGGGGGCTTCCTCCCGTACCTAGCCGTGGGGGGTTGTCCCTTGGCATTGAATTATCCTCCTTGTCTCATACGGAGTTGCTCGATGGTTCCATGTTGGCGTCGTGAATCAGGACGGGAAGATACCAAGCTACCAATACCAAGTCCATTTTGAGATTCCAATGATCAAGTGTGCATTTTGAGATTCCAGATTCAAAGTGATCAAGTTAGCTGTGTTAAACTAGTATTTTTGTGTATGGTTAGCTATTTGCCTTTTCCTAGGCTAGAGGGTTGTGCATGGCAGTAAATCTGTTATCTGCTTCCCCTTTTGCTTTTGATTAGTTGCACCTATGCTGGCGGGATGTGCCAGTAATTACTATCTACCCTCCCCGGCGGGTTGTGACGGGGACCACGCACTTTTTATTTCTTTCTTTCTTTTATTTTTGTCCTTCCTGGGGTATGCCCCTTGTAGGCTGTACATTCGCTTAGCCCCTTTTATTTTCAAGCTTATTTACCCAAAAAAAAAAACAAAGGTAGCCACAAAATTATACCCATCATGATTGGAATGCACCTCACAATGCATAATTTGACTAGTCATGTGGAGAACCTTTGCATCAAGGATGTGAGGGTTCCAACAGATTAGGATTCTCCCAATAGGGGCATGGGTAGAGTTGTGAGCATGCTTCCAATGAGGGCAGATAACCTTCATGATCTTATCAATAATAGGTTCCTTAACCTTATGTTCAGTCAAAGTTCCTTAACCTTATGTTCAGTCAAACCCATCAGAGATAAATCGTTATTTTTCAAAAAGAGTTTCGCTGCTTTTTGTTTGAGAGGGTCATTCAAACCTCTCAAATTCCAAAAACCAAAATGCAACTGAGATTGTGAACTAAGCATAGGAATAATTGTAATAAAAGCAACAGAAATATAATGGCAGATTAAAGGAATTAAGGATACTGCCCAAAAAGGATATGACAAAGCTTACTGCCCCTTAGAGGGGTCTGATCTCCAAGATCTCCCCTTCTTTTTGTTCTTGTTCTTCTTGGTGTTGCTCCCTGCAGATTGTGGATAAGAGGGGGTGGGAGAGTTTGTTGTAGCTTGGGTGCGAGGAGTTTGCTTGATGGGAGAATGGATTTGGCCTTCAGAACCCTTAGTGGAGGGCAGTGCATCTGCCAATATCTCATCACATTCCTCAGAGGACTCATCACCTACATGGCTACATCTGTGTTGGATGGATCCAACTGTTTATTTCTTTATCTTCCTTCAAAGTACCACTGGTCTCTGTTGGATTGTGAGGTTGTGAAGGAGGATCAACAACTTTGGTCATAACATCCAATGCAGTACTTCCTCCCTCATCCAAAGCCAATTGAACTTTTTTTTTTTGGGTAAATAAGCTTGAAATAAAAAAGGGGCTAACCGAATTTACAACCGAATTTAAGCCAATTGAACTTGATGTTGGACAACTGGATCCTTGTTGGAAATGTTAACATTGTTTCCAACTATTTACCAAGACTCATCTGGGTTAGTAGGTGTTGGAGCTGGCTTTGGATTACACTTGTGACCAAAAACACTTTACACTCAGAGCACCTAGGAGGAAGCCACTGATATTCCACCCTGATTGTAACAGCTTCCCCATTATTCTTCACCACTATTACTTCCGGAAGATCATCATCTGTAGAGATTTCTACACATACCCTTGCAAAATCCAATCTTTTCTTGCCTGCTGTAGCTTCATCAACGTGAATAGGCCTTTCTATAGAGCTAGCTATACGACTAAAGCTAGCTTCAGTCCAGCATTCCAGCGGAAGTTTATGTAGCTTGACCCACGCTGGAATAGATGAAGGATGCTTGGTTGTTGGGACCAACATCCTTTTCCAATCAGTAAGAACCAGGTAACGCTGAGAAAAGAAATAAGGGCCCCCTTCTAGCACTTGTAACTTAGTAGCCTCGTCTATAAATTCAAAGAACAAACAAGCCCCAATCTGTTTGATAGACTTCGGAGCATTGTCTTTCCACACAAAACGAGCAGTAGCACACAACAAGTATGGCATTTTGCTATCCAGAAAGTAACCAATCAAGCAATAATCCCAAGAGTTAGAATCAACCTCAGAGTCATCCAGTTCCACTACAGCATCCTTACCTTGCTGCATATCTGGAAAATGCTCTAGTTTCATCATTTTGAGGTTTTACCTGGGTTAATCACGGTTGCAGGCATGGTGGTAGATTCCAATGAAATCCGCAGAAATAAGAGAAAAGGTTCAACTCCACGATCCACGTTTAGCCCTGTTCAGATTTCATCTTTGGTAACTTCTCCTTCAGCCGACGGCTCGAGCTCTCCTGTAGATGCAGTCGCCTCTCCTCAACAGATAAAACCTATTGTAACTCGCCCCACCTCCAACTCCACACTTTCCAAACCTATTGATCTACAAAACCCGGATGCTTTCCCTAAGCTTCCTCAATCTGTTAACCCCATCTCGTCTATGGCAGCAATCGGATCCATGGTTTTGGATTCCTATGTTGCAAGAAGGAAGCAGAATCCCCAAGAAGGAGTGATTCGACAGGAATCAAAGGATACAGGCAGCACTATTCAAGCACAGTCCAGGTACAACTCCTTCCCTAATCTCCTGCAAGGAAATCTCATCTCTCCCATTGTGGATGTTTCAACCCAATCCAAAACGCCCAATGCTTTAGACACACAATCTCCAGAAATTGCTCATGTTGAAGCAAGTAATCATGCTACTCCATACACTAAACCAAATACCCAATCACATACCATACAAAATCAGGGCAAACCTAACAAGTGGGCTGCCCTGTTTACTGCTCAAGCCCCCTCAGATTCTCTGAAACTTCATCATTTCCCCGAGCTTCAAAAGGGAAAAGATGCCTATGTGGAATTTGATGAGACCCAATTGGACGATGGTGTCTGGAATCACTGCCTAGTTGGCCACTTCCTAGATGGGAAGATGCCACTACCGTTGCTCAGTTCTACAGCCCATGCAGTCTGGAAGGATTGTGGACAGTTCACTATAAAACAAATTGGCTCATGTTTTTTATTTGAATTCCAAGATGAGGAATCCAAATTAAAGGTTTTGGAAGGAGGGCCCTATTTCTTTTCTCGAAGATTTCTGGTTCTCAAAGAATGGAAGAGAATGCTAGTTCCCACTACAAACCACCTATCTACTATACCAGTATGGGTCAAATTTCATCGTCTTCCTTTTGAATTTTGGACTGAAGTGGGCTTCAGTAAGATAGCCAGTACCATAGGGAAACCTATCCATGTTGATGAGTCCACAGCTAAGAAAAGACGATTGGACTTTGCTCGCATTTGCATTGAAGTGAATGCAGCAGATGAACTCCCAAGTGATATCACTATAGCAGTTAATGCTGAATCAATCATGGTAGGGGTTGAGTATCAATGGCTGCCTTCAAGTTGCCGAATTTGTAATGTGTTTGGGCATACTTGTCGTCCAAAAGTCGATTCTAAAACCCCTCCTTCTGGTGTCAATGACTGGAATGTTGCTGGCAATGGCAAGCAAGGTTCAAATACTACCATGATCGATGAAAATAAGGCTGAATCCCTCCCCCATCACCCATTGGATCCCTCTAAACACCCCTCAATTAATACCCAAAATACTCCCAAACCCCCAGTTATTCTCTCCCAATCAGTCTCAGTGACCCCTTTTCGAACCTTACCAACTTCTATCAACAATAGTGCAGCTCCTATTGTCAAGCAAAAGTTCCCAACCTCAACCCTAGTTGTGGTGCCAAGTACTTCTGCTCATCCAAGTCCTGTCCCAACCGACCCCTATGCCCAAATTGTTGCCCCATCCCTGCACGCTAACAGGTCTATTAAGGTTTCTAGTGATTCTAAACCCAACATGGACTCTTCTATGTTACACAAGCTCAGCTCCAATTCTTTCCAAGTTTTGGAGGAGGTCACCCCTCCTGACATGGAGAACCAAGAGGAGGATGCTCAATTATTGGAACATGCTTTACCGCCAGATAAGGACCCCTTTACTGATTGCATCAATGAATTCAAATTTGAAGATGAAGCTGAATATCTAAGTCCTCCTTCTCCAGTCATAAGTCCCAAAGAGTGCTACTCGAGTGACTTACCAACGTCCGGAAGATCAAAAAAGCAACTAAAAAAGGCTAAGAAAATTGCCAGGCAAAGATCCTCCTCGAACCACTAAGGGGAGTCTCTTTCTTCTTTCCTACGCATCTCTGTGTATCATACCGTAGCTTTCCTTTCTAGTTTGCTTTGTGGATGCTTGGTGTATGTCCATTTCATTATTGGGCAGTTGACTGCCTGTAGCTATGTTCATTGTTGTTAGCATGTAAGTGAGCTGCTGCTGTATTATTTTGCTTGCTCCTTTCAGTGCCCAAAGTTGTGGGTCTTGAGCCTTAAGTGGCTTTGTTGGTTGGTTATAGCTTTTGTTGGTGGCCGAGCTGCTGCCTACAACCTTCTGCTGCTGCTGCGTTCAGTTATGCCTGCTGCTGCGTCCAGTAGTGAGGAGTTACGTTTTGCTGTTCACTTTGCTTCAATGATTAGCATCCGCTAAGACTCTCAGCTATTGTTTGATCTAATTGGAGGTCATCAAATCTGCTGGTCTAACCTGAGCAGAGCTGGTCCTATTTAATGTTACTGGTGCATTTTGTTTTGAATTCTACTGCTATTATCCATGCTTTGCTGCACTATTCTGCTGCTTTTCTGTGTTTGGGAACCTGTGACGTTACAGGGTCTATCAAAATTCAAACGGATCCTTGCAAAATTTTCCCAGAATCTGGCTGCTCATGTGCTAATTCTGGGCATTACACTATGCTGCTGTGGCTGCTGGTGCTAAGCAAGCAAATTGCTACGGGTCTGCTATTCTGGACATTACACTATTCTCCCATTTGCTGCATGATAGTCAAGATTTTCATCTTTGTCATTGCATCAATTGATTATCTTGTCTTCAATTATCTTGTATTTCTCCTGCTTACCCCCATGTAGCCCTTGTGGCCTTCCCTTTATTTCACGCAATTTTCTTTTCTTTTTTCTTTTTCTTTGTCCTCCCTGGGGTATGCCCCTTGTAGGCTGTACATTCGCTTAGCCTTTTTTAATTTCAAGCTTATTTACCCAAAAAAAAAAATCACGGTTGCAGGTTTTGCAGGAAGCTCCTGGTGAGGGGGATTGTCCCCAACTTCCACAAATGCCCCTTCAAGATTTACCTCAACATTGGAAGCAGTCGCATCAAGGCTAGAGTATTTCATTTATTAAATTGAATTTTCTTTTCTTTAATTATTTTCCTTAATCAATTACTTAAATTGTTTTCTTTAGTAATAATTATGTTGGGTCAATAATTATTTTTGTATTAGTATGTATATATGTTTTCTTTCTTTTATTTTCTGTCTTTCTTTTGTTTTTTTGTCCTCCCTGGGGTATGCCCTTTGTAGGCTGTATATCCGCTTAGCCTTTTTTCTATTTCAAGCTTATTTACCCAAAAAAAAAAAGTATATATGTGTACTAGTATATTGTATTATGTATATATTGGTCATTTGGCCCTACTAGATTTTCCTCACTAAACCCTATACCATTTCATCTCCCTTAGTGTACCTAGACCCTATATTTAGAGAGAGAAGAAGAAGAAGAAGAAGAAGAAGAAGAAGAAGAAGAAAATCAAAACCCTAGTTTCTTTGATTCCAGGGTTCTTTGAAAAAAATAGGGTTCCTCAGACATATCAAAAGAGTAGTGTTTTGAGAGAAATCGAACGACAAAGATAGAGAGATGGACCTTGGTTGGTGATTTCGTCTTCGATCTGTTCTTTTTCTTCAAGTTTCTTCTTCTTCGTTCTTCTCCTCTTCGCCTCTCTCTCTCTCTCTCTCTCTCTCTCTCTCTCTCTCTCAGAGTGAAATGAATTTGGGGAAAAGGGAGGGACCCGGGTAGGTTATAACCCGATTTAGACCCGCGAACGAAATAACCAGAATTGGTAACCCGCGAGATGATTTTAAGTGACTCTCTCATCACAACCGTTGGATGAAATCCAACAGGCCAAATTACAGGTTCGTACCACCCCCCAGATTACAGCCATTGGATGATACACACACACACACACACATATACATATATAGAATCATGATCTAATGAGGACTCCCACACGGAAATTCCGTGAGGACCTCATGGATCGGGGTCGAATCTCGACCATCCAACCCGCTCAATGTGTTTAGAACGTGTTTTTAAGGGTTAACGCGAAGAATACCCAGAAGGGCTTCATCGAAACAGTTTTTGATAAACTGTATATGTACGGTTATTATGAAAAACTGCTCGAATGAAACCCTTCCGGGTTTTTTTTTTTTTGGGCGATTCCTCGCGTTGGCCCTGGAAAACACGTTTAAACACATTGAGCGGTTCGGATTGTCAAAATTTGGTATGGAAAGTAAAAAACATGGGTGGTCCGCATGGAAGGATCTGTGAGGGAGTCCTCAAGAGATCATGACTGTATATATATATAACAAATATTCAATAAGGGCTCCCTTAAACTCTACGGTGCGAGATTTTTTTATTTAGGATCGAATTTCGATGATCCGAACCGTTAGATGTGTTTAAAAATATTTTTAAGATCTAGAGCGAGGATTTGTAAAAAAAAAAACCCCTGGAAGGGCTTGATCTGAGCAATTTTCGATAAAAATATACATATACACATTTAATCGAAAACGGGGTTTTTTTTTTTTTGGGACGAATCCTTGCATTGGACCTTTAAAACACGTTTTAAACACATCTAATGGTTCGGATCGTCGAAATTCAATCCCGAACAAAAAAATCCAGCACCGCAGGCTATATAAGGGAGCCGTTACTAGAAATGCCTCCATATACAACAAATATCCAATAAGGGCTCCCTTAAACTCTAGGGTACACACACACACACACATATATATATAGGGGGGTTCCGTTAACACAACGAATAACGCAACATTTGACACAGTTGTTTTTTTGTGGGGCTAATCTTCTAGTCAGGGATCCTTGACTTTACTTAAAGTCAGGACCTTATATTTCTCGATTGAATTTTGATGATTCAAACCGTCCAATATGTTTAGAATGTGTTTTCCTTTCTTTCCTTCTTTTCTTTTCTTTTCTTTTCCTCCTGGGGTATGCCTCTTGTAGGCAGTACACTAGTTGAGAGCTTCTGGAATGGAGAGAGAATGCACTCCCTACATCTTTCAGCCTCATTTTTGGATTTTCAAATCGGTCCAGTACTGATTATCATATATTCATTCGTTATATGCATTTACTTGCTCAAAAGGGATACGATGGAGGCTAAATCATGGGTCCTCATCGTTTCTTTAACCAACTACCCGATTGGGGCCTGCAAGGGTTCGATCTGGGTTCATCTATTTATCATTATGGAGTGATTCTACTCCGAACAGAGATGGGTTCACTTGGAAGGGAGGAATCAGCACTTATGCTCTTCCATGGATGACCGTGAGATAACAAAGGGGGATTTGAGAAACCCAAAAAAATTAGGCACAACTTCTACCAGTTCAAACAACAAGGGGATCTGAAACGGTGGTGGTGAGTTCATGCTGGGGTCCTGGACTTCGGCTCGGACGCGAAATCACTTTCGCTGGTGCTAATCAACTCTTCGAGTCTGGTAACAGCGGGTAAGTGGTTTGATCTTGCCAATTTTGGTCGCCGTTGGTCGGGTATTACCCAATGTTATTTGTACTCTTGTTGCATTTAGCATTTAATTGTTGTCTACATTAACCAAATGTGGGGCTTTACAGCCCCTTTGGCTACCGGCATGAGAAAAGAAAGGAGACGAGTCTGGTTCACCTTAATGAGGAGAAAAGAAAAGAAAGGGTTCTTGTCTCTCACCCTCTCATCCAAACAGCAGTGAGAAAGGAGAATCTCTTCCTTCAACTCCGGCGACAGAACTCCCTCCGGCGACTCTCCGGCGACAATTCCGGCGACCGCGAAACTTAGTTTTAAGCACAGATCCGGATCCTCCTCGACGAGACGAAGACAACGGTGAAAGTTTGACGACGATCCGACGACGGGGTGGCCCGCACTCGCCGCCGGCGTCCCGTTTCTCACCAAATCTCGCCACTTTTGGTGAGAAACGGGAAGGGGAGAAAGGGGGTTAAGGGAATCTGATTTCTCACCATTTCTCCTCCTCTCCCACTCTTTTGTTCATCCAAACGAGGGAGAGAAAGGGTTTTCCTTTCTTCTCCTTTCTTTTCTCTCCAAATCGCACAATCCAAAGACACTGTTAGAAATTTAAACAATATTGGTTTGCCATGTCTGTACCCACCGAAATGGGTTTGGGGAAGAAGCGTGGGTTGATACCGAAAAGTATAAACAGCTGGGGGAACTACCAAGGTTCTGAATCTCGTACCGAACAAGGTACCGGTTTTCTTATTGGTACGGTACGGTACCGGTACCGGATCAGTACCGGTACCGTTTCGGATTTAGCGGTGCTATATATATATATATATATATATATATATATATATATATATATATATATATATATATATATATATATATATATATATATATATAATTTTACACATAAAATTTACTCCTACTAAAATAATTTTTTTATCAATAGACAAAAAAATGTATTGATTTTAATTTGGGTGTGAAAAATCACTCTTCTAAAATTAATTTTTGCAACCATAACCCACAAGTATCAAAATAAAAATGTTAGGAGTAAATAGAAGTACAGTACATACCATACGTGTACTTGGTGCCTAGCAAAGAGGGAGTATATCAAGGGAAGTGGGCAACAGCTGTACAAGAAAATAACAAATATTTGTAGCCTTTTAAGTTTTACCCACTTCTCTCTCTATCTCCGGTCTGTCTGAAATTTGCTCTATCTCCGGTCTCTATCTCTTCTTTTTCAGGTATAATTTCTTACCCAGCCGCAGCAAACCTAATTCTCCCTCTCTCTCTCTCTCTCTCTCTCTCTAGCGAACGAAAACCCACCATCACCGGCATGAGAGACACCCATCTCCGGCGTCGTCATTCTAGATCTATGGGTGAGAGACAACCATCTCCGTCGTTCCCACTTGGCGTTCTAGAGTTGATGATTTTTAACTTTCCGGCGTTGTAATACTCTCTCTCGCCATCTGCAAAATCTCGGGCGGTACAGCCGGTACCTTCATACCGTCCGATATTGTCCGAAATGGCCGGAATCGACCGGTATTGACCAGAATTGACGACGGGACAGAATTATAGCGTGACGTTACCGGTTTTATGTAAATCCGGTACGTACCGGCCGGTACGGTACAAGATTCACAACCTTGGATACTACTACGCTGATTTCGGGCAGAGAACAGCTGGGGTCCACGAGTATAGTTGTTTAGTTGTGGACTTTTGACTTGGATACTACATAGCTCATTTTGGACCATTAAAGTACGGTGGACCTTAGTGGGCCAGCTGACTATTGCTACAATGGTAACAATTCAGTTTGGACTAGTTTCATGGTGTTATATGCTATCATGTGGACTTCATTTGTTGCGCTGGATAGACCTACAAATTGGTGGGCCGTGAGACAGATTAAGAAACTGTTCTAATGGGTCATAGGCATTATTGGAAAATCATAAGTGACCCCACATTAATTCAATGTTATTAATATGCCTATTTGGCCATGGTCTACTTTTCCTCTGTTTGGTTATAGTGCGCACTAGGAACTTGGTGGTTATGGCCGTTTCGACGTTTGGTGCAGATTGACTCTGGGGCCTGATAGCATAGTTACTTTAATTGATGGTCGAAGTTTCTATGGTCCAAAGTTCTTCGGGAGAACGTCGGGCAGACTAGATATATGTTTAGAGTAAAGGGTTCTATTGGGGAGTTCCCTTGGGCATTCTTGTTTGTCTATGTTCTACTAGAAACTATGATGGAGTTACTGTGAGGTTGGCCCTTGTCATTGACCTGCTTTAGCATGGCCCAGGGGTCTCATCCACTTTTGGCCCCGAGTTCTTTGTGCGCGTACTGTATTTATTGCAGAGGTCATTTCTGTATCTTACCGTGTGTGGGGGATGATGGATTGAAATAGTTGCACCTTATGGTTGCAGGGTTCGAGGGCGGAGATTACCGTTGGATGTTTTTACATAGTGGTGGCCTTTGGTTTTCTCTGGTCTGAGGGTTTTCTCTTGGGGTTGATTCTGTTTATCACGATCTTTAGCTTGACTAAGGATTTCACCTGTCCTTAGCCCTATCATTGTCTGTTTGGTATCACCGCGAGCTACTCTTTATTTTGATTGGACCTTATCTGCTAACAATATGGATGGCCACTGGAAACTGTAGGGGTATGATGCTTTGGAGCTTGGACTATGATGTTTGGAGCGAATGGCAAACTGGGCATGTGTTCAGTGTAAGGGTCCTATGGGAGGGTTCCCTTAGGTATAATTGCTTGTCGAACTGCTAAAGGCTCATCTCATTTGGTCCGGGATACTCTGCTACTGTTGTCTCCACTGTGGAGGGTTGGCCGTTCCATATATATCACTTTCCACGAGCACATGCTTACATGCTTTCCATATATTATGCAATTAAAACATTTAGTTATTTATTCTAGCTTGCAGGTTATGCATGGCATCTTCTAGCTACGCTTACTTATTTATCCTATCCTGGCGGGTTGTGCTAGGACATCTTATTTTCCCACCCCGGCGGGTTGTGCCGGGGAGCACGCACTTTTCCTTTTTTTTTTTTTCTTTCTTTTCATTTTGTCCTTCCTGGGGTATGTCCCTTGTAGGCTGTACATTCGTTTAACCTTTTTTTAATTTCAAGCTGATTTCCCCCAAAAAAAAAAGTTTGCGGAATCGACGAGAATGAATGGAAGCCGTCGATTTTGATTCAACTGAATTGATTCTCCCACTCTCGTTCTTTCGTTTAGGTGATCTACTTTTGGCAATATTGAACAAAAAGGGTATTTTCATCCAATTCGTAACATTTGTCCTTCATACTCAACGGTCTTTTTAACAGAAGGGGTCAAGCTGTGTAACATTTATAGATGAGGGGGTATGTTTGAGCATTTTTAAACCTTAAGGGGGTCTTTGTGTCTCAAAGGTATAGATGAAGGGAGTCTCTGTGGAATTTCACCAATTTTTTTCTTTTTTTTTTTAATTCCAAGGTGTAGCTTCAAGCTCTCCGGAAGAAGTTCTCACTCCATCATCAAGGGCTACAAATGAATCAAGCCATTTACAAACTGTTTGACACTCGACTTGATAAAGGCTCATTCGAGTTTGATTTGGTTATTAAACAAACTAAACATGAGTCTCAATTCTAGGCTTGTTTAATTAATTAGCCAAACTTGAAACTCGACATATTTGACTCAATTAGGCTCTCGAACCTATAGTATATATACTACCTCCGTCCTATAATATTTGTCCAGTCCGCAAAACGAGGACCTAAAAATAGTAAGTCTTTTTCAAGAAAATTTTTAAATTTTTTTCATAAATTAAAAGTACTCGTTGATATGTAATAGTATTGCTAAAAAAGAACTTGAATTTTTCTCAAAAAAATTGTATTATTTCCAAGTCCTCATTTTGTGAACAGGACAAACAATTTGGGACCGAGGGAGTATACGTGTATCTCATAAGAATTTCCCATAAAACCTTAAATATATTTAATTTTTTACATGTACATAATGAAAATTTTGTAACTTGTACGTATAAAAACTTTTAAAAGTACAATAAGCTTAAATGTATACACCAATGTTCTAATGAGGGCGTCATTTGCAGACCAAACTTGCGGACCTCTCATTTCCCGATCGAATTTTGATGATCCGAACAGTTCAATGTGTTTAAAACGTGTTTTTATGGGTCCACGCTAGGAATCATAAAAAAAAAATAACTGGGAAGAGCTTGATCTGAGATATTTTTTATATAATTGCTCTGGTCAAGCCCTTCCCGGCTTTTTTTTTTTTTTTTTTTTATAATTCTTTGCATTGACCATTAAAAACACGTTTTAAACACATTGAACGGTTAAGATCATCAAAATTCAATCGGGAAATGGTAGGGCCGCATGGTTGATCTGCAAATGAGGTTCCTCACTAGAATGGGACTGTCTATATATATAAATAAATTTTTGTACAAAATAAAAATTATATTTCAAGTTCCAAACCTGTATGAGAGTGTAAATATTTAATACTTTTTACTCGTTAAGTTTGAGTTCAACTCAAACCTAGATAAGCAGGACTCGAATTTGCTTAAAAACCTAACAAACGAACTTGAATATTCTAGAACTTGACTCGATTGCATCCCTTCCTCCGTCAATGCATGCTTATTGTTAAATGAATAGGCAGCAGTTGAGAACTCCAGAATATACGCCAACATGACTACGCCTGATGCGAAAATGTAGAGCAGAAAGGAACATAATTTCAAAAAAATTGTCTTCCGCAAAGCAAGAACTTCAAAAGAACACTACTTTTTTCCAAAAACAAACTAATACTTTTTTGTATAAATTAAAAGCAATACAAAACAAGTAACTTGGTATTTTTTTTAATAAATAATTTAAAATTTTCGTTTTGCAGGCCAGGCTAACATTTTGAGAAGAATGGAGTATACTGTATACAATTGGAGTGGTTTTATTGCCTGGATGAATCGGCCATTTTCACAAAAACGGGGTCCCTGTAGCTCACCCTCCACGCACTCATCCCAACTGTCCATCTCGACAATCAATCGCTTTAGATATTTTTGTTTATTCTTTACCGGTAAAAGTTCACACTTCTCTAACAAAGACTTTTCAAAACCCGGACCATTGAAAACCCTTTTGGACAGCTGGGATAGGGTGTTACACCATGTAGTGCGGATAAGGGCACTACAGGGACCCAATTTCCATTCTCAGAGAGTACCAGATCTCCATATCCCATTTTGTACCCAAACAAACAACCCTACAGCCAACCGTCTGGTCCTTCACAAACATCAAAACCAGATGTACAATACTTAATAATCAAGTACAGATAATTACATGCAAGTCTGCTCGCTGGAACCAAGGATGCAGATAAGAGCAATATGCATGTAAAAGATAACATGATGTAAAGATGCATATATGCATGTGCTCACTGGAGCCAGGGATAAAGATAAGAAAATGCTACAGTTTCAGATGTAGAACAATCCCAGTTATGTGCCGTCGTGATCCCTCAAAACCAATCACTAAGACAATAAAAAGAGCCTGATGATTCAAAAGCAACATAAAGGTCCAACACAGTTACACAGGTTCTAGTCTGGAAAACTTTCCACACTTTTTGAGACCATTGTGGATGCATTGATCAGCAGCCACATCTGATGGCTTCCACTGAAAAGCAAAACGGAAACACGCACGAGTGGCTAGAGTTCAAGACTGAATACAAACTCAGTCGCTGTAAGGGTTGCTAGCCTGAGATGGGTATCAGACTGCTGAGTGCATGTATCACTGTTTAGGAAAATCATGCATAGGATGGGTGTGGTTTCCAATGTCTCGGACTGGTAGGGGCGTATATCACGGGTTACTGAAATCCACCCAAATCATTCACATTCCCTTACCCAGCTTTAAAAAACCAAAAAAGGAATCTAAGATATCAATTGGTGATGTGAGAGAAAACTTGGAGCACAAATAAATGGTACCCACAAATCGCCACCTCTCGTGGTTGTAACTTGAACGAAACTTGTGGCCACTTGTAAAGCAGCCACTAACCTCGTGCAAAGTTACTGCCCTGAATATGATCTCTTCTCAGCGAGTCAGAATTTGTGTCCTGGTTAGAACTCACCTTCCACCAAAATAGAAGTCACATAAAAGTTAGGAATCTAACAAAATTGTAAAAAATGTGAGAAGCAAAACAAAACACATTTATGTCAGTGTACATATTTTACATTACAAATGTGTTACAAAGCACACCAAATTCGAGAAAATATACAAAGCAGAGCACCCCAATGAAGGGTAGACGAAAGGTTTTACAGCCACATTTCTGAACAAGCAGATATCCTGCCCTCAGATTCATCCCCCGTCTGCTCTTTGCTACATATTCCTCCAACATCACAAACCCACACCAAATAAAATCCCGAGGTAACCACCACGAGCTTTACACTCCAACAAAAGTAAGAACATAATGACTTAAGAACAAGGGGATTGAAGGTATAAAATCCGCGAACAAAAACTTCTAGAAATTCCAAGCCCAAGGAATTAATTTACCCACCTCTTAACACAACAGACCAATGTACATCATCAAGCCTTATCACAAGATAAATACCTGGGATGTCAGTATTCACGATGCCCCATTGGAAGTAAAATCCAGAGTAACCCTGATGGCTCAAGGTCCTTAGTCAGAAAGTGGTTTGACCTTGAACCTGTAAACTAGCTTCTTCCTTTTTGAAGTAGGGTTGTCAATAACAAGCAATATCTTACCGAGCTCAGTGACTTTGAAGATGTTACACACCACTGGTTCATCCGTTGGGCTCATCTTCTTTGGCTTCTGTATGACCATTATATATGCGCCTTCAGCATTAGGCACAAATTCTGCACTGTAGCTCACTTCCCAATCCACCACCCGTAACTCCCAGACAATGGTGCATTTCTGCAAGTAACTTATACCAGATTAGTAATGCTAATAGAGATGTGCTATAAATCACACTATCAAAGTTATAACAGCTGATATTCCCCCCCAAAAAAAGGTATATCAGCTAAAAATCACAGCCAACTAAACTGAATTACAAGAAGAGAAAGCATATTGAATCTGAACCTCTAATACTTGGATCTCCACAGTTTGCTTTGTCGCTGGTTTAACAGTAATCTCTGCAGCAGGGTCATCAATGCCGAATTCAGGGTTACAATCACAGAAATCTACGCTTAGGCCACCATACTGGATCGGTACTTGCTCTGGAGAAATATATCTGTTTCACAAATAGAGCACAAAATATTTTCATCCCAGAACAGGTACAAATAAAAACTGAAAAGAATCTAGACTCCCTAGTGCCTCAAATTATATTTTCACTCACTTGAAAAGAGTATCCGCAGTTCTTGCCGGTCCGGAGAATACGAATTTGCTTTTAGTCCTTTGGGTCAGGAAGGGGCTGATCATCGTGTAGAATGCAAGATACCACCAAGGAACATTGATAAACACCTTAAGAAAAAAATCACAGCGGTATGGTTCACATCAAAGTAAGCAACTTAATTTCCACCACTAGACTTGAAATCAAAATGGAACAAGATGGAATAGCCAAACACTCCACCATACATAATTATACTATGAATGTGCAGATAGAGTCGTATAGTTACACGCAGGAAACGGAAGTATTGGTAGAAAAGGCCAGATACCAGCAAGGAATATTTGATGACTACCATAAAGTAACTTATTCCAGAAGTATTTTGAGATCAAAGTAAGCAATTTAAATTGAACTAATGAACTTGACATAAAAAAGAAACAAGCCAGAATATTTGGGTCTTGTCATTAGGTAACCCTATTTTTTAATGTTCCATCCAGAGTTCCATGTACATAAAGATATTTGGGGCTATGGTAACCAGAACGTGGATCTTTAGGCACGAGTAATGAAATATGCAATATGCCAGATCTCCAAAATTGTGTATTTTATGAGAGAAACATTCACTAAATGGAGTATTAATTTTCCTAGATACTAATGTAAGACGCAGTCGTAGAAGTATTTTGACAAATCTTCCTTTACATTTGTCCTACAATTTCTTTTTCTATCTTGCGTTGAACTTTAAGAAATCGAATAGGATAATTTCCGGGGTCATTTTGGATTGCTAAATTCAATGTTAATGCTATGACAATCCCTATATTGACGTGGTTGTTTCATTGTTTCCGTCAGAGCCATTTCTAAATGAAACAAGATGGAATCACCAAAATTCCACCATTCATAGAATTACGATATCGATACTCCTATATAGAGAAGGTAACAAGCATGCCAAGAAAACCAATATCGGGGATTGGGAAATTTACCTGTTTGGCGACGAACTCAGGGTAATTGTCTTGAAGAATCTGCAGAGCCTGTCTAGTTGCAATTCGAAGCTCCCTCTTGCCCGGGCCCGGTGAGTTTTTCAGATCACTGACCTGAAAAACAGTAGAAATACCACCAGGACTGAAATCAAGTTTCCTTATAGTCCTCTCAAGGAACTGAATCCGCCACCGCAAGAACTTCAACCTCTTCTCCTCATCCCCGAACGTTTTCTGATACAATTCCTTATTCTGAAACTCCCCGTACACGTTGTAGCACACCGGGTGACCTTCCTTATCGAACCCATGCATGAACACCACCTTTTCGAGATCGTCCCCGAGTTCTTCGCCGATTAGGGCGTCGATATTGAACTCCTTCCTCCAGCGGATCGTGTTTTTCAGCATGGTAAATGCGTCCTTGACCTTAAACTCTCTTGCTCTCAGAAACTTGAGGAGAATCACATCGCTTCGGTCGTCCTTGAGAAGTGGTACGCCCCAAATCGAAACCTCATCCGGCAAAGAAGAAATCTCAGCTGCAGCTGGCTTTTCTTCGGCTTTGGTTTCGTAGACTGATGCTAATTCCTTGACAATTTCTGGTTCGGAACTTAGGGCTTCGGTTTGTGGTTGAGGAACAGGATCTGAAGTGGTTGCAGTTACAGGAGCTGGAACTTCCTGCGCTGCGAGCGGCAGCGGCCGAGTCTCTGTTGTTTCTTTTACTTCCGCTGGCACTGGTGGCGGCGTTGCAGAGGTGAACTCGCGGTTGTTCAGGGCGTCCCGGACGACCGCCCTGAGTTCTTCGAGTGCGTTTTTCTGGAAATCGGAGAGATCTGAGACTCTGTTGCTCTCTTCCTTGAACGAAACCAAGGATTCAGGAGCCAATTTCCGTGTAGACTCAATTGGTTTTGTTTTCTCCGGTTCGATTACTTCAACCGTCACAACCGGCTGAGATTCCAATCCCGCCTCCGCCATTGGTGGTAGCGGTGTATCATTTTCGGTCACGATTGCTGGGACTTCTTCTACTTCTTTTTCCGCCATTTTTAGTTGCGGCGATGGCGAGATTTAGCCGGAGGAATGTTTCTAAATACGATTCAAGCGGTTCTGGTAGCTGTCTGCCTGTCTGTCTAGAGAGAGAGAGAGAGGGAGGGAGGGAGAAGGTCCCAATCGAAAAAGGTCAGGGTGGTGGTTCTCGTTTGTCTGGAGAAAAAACTCAAAAAAAGGACCAGATTACATGTACAGAATTTCGTGCACAGAAAATGCACAGATCGGCACGGGGACTCACTTTTGGGTCTCACATGAACGATCCTAGCTGTTCATTCATCTTAGAATTATTTTTCAAGGGGCTTCACTAGAAATCACTTCAATCGGATGTGCCTAAATGGTCGATCCAAAGCCCACCCCATTTCATTCGAAAAAAATTAAATGAAACGGGGTGGGCTTTTAATCGAGCACTTAGGCACGTCCAATTGAGGTGATTTCTCGTGGAGGCCCTCGAAAAATGATTCTAAGATGAATGAACAGCTCGAATCGTTCGTGTGGACCCAAAAGTGCGTCCGTGAGCCAATCTGTGCATTTTGTGTGTACGGAAATTTTGTCCCCTTAGAATTACCGCTCGAAAAAAGTAAGATTCCAAAGTCGGTAAATCAAGAGGTACATATGGGTGTACCGATCATATACCGACCTATTTTGGAGACCTACTTTTGAGTCCCACGCAAATAAATTGAACCGTTTATTCATTTTAAAATAATTTTCAGAGGGGCACAGTGAGAAATTAGCTTCATCAGACATGCATAGGTGGTTGATCCAAAATCCCATCAATTTATTCAAATTAGGGCCTCTCGAAAAATTATTCTAAGATAAATGAACGATTCAAATCATTATTATGGGACCCACTTGTGCGTCCCTGAGATTGGTTGGTACACCTCATCTATACCAATAGCAGCCTTCTCTTTAATGTGGCTTTATTCTTAGTTCTCGTATAAAAATAATAGGAGTTGTTTAATTTGCAGAATTAACTTGAATATCTCTGTACATTCAGTTATCCTCCCTTTTTATTTCAAGTTGATTTATCAAAAAAAAAACTTGAAAACCTCTCAAATGAAATACTCCAAGATTGGGAAAAAAATGAAAATTTGAATTTCTAGATGAAAAGAGTGGCCGTTGAATTATGAATCCATCTGTTCGTTGATTTTTCATGATGAATTTGTTGTTCATAAAGGTATCGATGTCATACCAATTATATAAATTTTTAATTTAAAAGATCATTTTGACATATTCTAAAAGATGAAATGTTTTGATTATTTTCTTGGACTAGAGTAAAAATCCACAAAAGAAAAAATTAGATGGGAATTGGGGGTTAAAGGAGATAGACTAGAAGAAAGTTAGGCTAATTTTTGAGAGGTCCATTATAGGAATTTAATAAATTCTCGGGTCCACTATGTATTTTAATAAGGCCTGCAGTCCACTTCGTGTCCCAAATTACAAAATTAACCCCCTCTTAAAATACTCCGTGTATACAAAATACACGATATTCAGAGAGAGAGAGAGAGAGAGAGAGATAGAGAGATCTGTTGGTCTCAGCCGTTTGCCTCACCACAGGAAATTACAGACAATCGTCTCTCTTCACCTTAAGCACATTGAACCTCGCAGTTTTACACAATGGGCTGCAAACTCAAACACAACCACATTGAGAAAAGCATCTTTCGTTTCTTTTTTTAAATAGGGAGAATGAGGAAGCAGTTTTGACAAAATACTGCATAGCAACATAAAATTTCAATGCTGACCTGCATTGGCCGATAGTAACATGGTCTCCCTCCTTCACATGGAAGCATGGTGATATATGAGCAGGAATGTTTGAATGCCTCTTTTCATACCTACTAGAGAGCAGTAAGAAGAAAAAAAAAGATCAAAAGAAAAGATGATTAGTTTTACCTTACGTATTTCTTGACATAATGGTGGTAGTTAAGGCAAACAATGATTGTTCTCATCATCTTGGCACTATTACAGGTTCCAGAGATTATATGACCCCTGATAAACACATTTCCGATTAATGGACTTGTCAATATAAGTTCCTAGAAAGAGACAAATAAAGTACTAATTACTACATAGTATTTTTTTATTTTTTTTGTGTGGGTAATTTGACTTGAAATAGAAAAGAGGCTAGCCAAATGTATAGTCTACAAGGGGCATACCTTAGGAGAAAGAAAAGAAAATAAGAAAAGAAAGAAAGAAAAGAAAATTGTAACACATACGCCAAACGGCTACATCGGACTATAAGGGAAATGATACAAATGTTTCCCATGCATCTATAGAAGAGGGAAAAGAAACAATTGACAAAATAGGCACACATAAACACCAATTGGATCAGGCCGAATGCCCCGCATGAGTAACCATAGCTTGCTTAGAATGATGACATTGGAGCTGGCTAGTGGACTTGGCTTGAATGGCCAGTGGAGCTTTGTGGGCTACACGGTTGGCCTGAATGGCTACTTGATATAACATGGGCCGGCTTCTTGAGCTGAAATTGTGACAAACATGAGAGACCCATGTAGAGGACATACCCCTCTAGATAGGGCATCAACCTAACACAGTGGGAACACAGAGAAATAACTTGGTATAAAATTGCACCATGAGAATTGGGCTTAGAGGACAACCCTTCTCCCAGTATAGAAAGTAAAAAAATGAGCACGAAATGTATCCAGAGACAACCCCAACTGGGTAAACTAAAATGATTAAACAAAATTAAATCACTCCACATGTAAGAACATATAAGTCGATGGCTGAATGGAATGGGCAGCCACAAACACACCCAACGTCTGGGGGATGAACGATAAAACTGTGCTGAGAAAAGGAATTACATGATTCCAAGTGACATCCCCCAAGGATAGGCAATAAAAAACACGATTGGATACTAGGTAGAAGCACCACTGAGTAAAACAGACTCATCTGCTGGTCATGAGAATTCTAAAAATTTGGACAGTGGAATCTACACAGTTCTCACAAAAACGATACATGCATATACATTGCATCGTAACAACAAGGCAGCAAACACATGAACTTGGAAATACAGCGTACCGCAATGAGCCCAGATCCAATGAAGGAAAACTGGAACAAGGAACAATCTGCCTTTGAGATAGTCAAGCAAAATATAGTTTATGTCGTGAAATTTCGAAGACGAAATTCTTGTGAGGATGGTAGAATGCAATATTTTTTTTCCCGATAATTAAAGTGGGGACTTGTGCTATTGCATTTAGATTGTTTATACGTGGAGTCATTGTAAAAAAATCACTTGTTATGGACTTATACGTAGCACCTTAACTTATAGAGGGGGTTGCAATGCAATTGGACCTCTGTATCTATAGAATTAGAGAGAGAGAGAGAGAGAGAGAGAGAGAGAGAGAGAAAACCCATTTCTCCACTCCCACCCACACCAGTCGGCTGCGCCTCCCTCCCCCTTCCAAGCTGAACCTCTCCTTCTCCCTCTCCCTCTCATTTCTCTCACAAACATCCCACAAAACTCTCACCTCTCGCCAAATCAAGAAGATTTTTTGCGTGTTCGCGTGTTCGAGCCCAGAGAAGCTTGGGGTGGGTTCAATTTGGAGATATAAAAGTTAGGGTTTGTGGGATTTTGGGGGTTTTTTTTCTTAAAACTCATTCAAGTAGGGATTTCTTCTTCTTTTTTTAAGTGTTTTTTTTTTTGGCCCCGGGGGGGGGGGAGGGAATTAGCTTGAAATTAAAAGAGGTTAAGTGAATGTACAACCTACAAGGGGCATACCCTAGGAGGACAATACGAGAAGAAAGAAAAGAAAAGAAAAGTGCGTGCTCCCCGGCACAACCCACCGGGGTAAAAAAATAGGAGGTCCTAGCACAACCCACAAGGATAGGCATAAGTATGAAAAAAGCAGAAAGTGTAAGCGAAGCTAAAGGATGCCATGAACAACCCGCAAGGCTACGATAAGTAACTAAATGTTTTAACTGCATAATATATGGAAAGCATTTAAGCCCGTGCTCGCGTCTCGTTGACCTATCTATCCCAAGGGAAGGAAGGACAACAAGGATGCAAGCACGACAGTACAAAGATAGTCGTAAAGTGATATATACGGAACGGCCAAATCTCAACAATGAAACAACTGTAGTAGAACGATATGGACCAAATGAGATAAGCCTCTAGTAGTTCAACAATCAATTATACCCAAAGGAACCCTCTCATAGAACCCTTGCATTGAACACATGCCTAGTTTGCCACTTGCTCCAAACATCATAGTCCAAGCTCCAAAGCCATCATTCCTCCATAGTTTCTAGGGCTGAACAAAGGAACCGGAAGAACCGAACCGAACCGGTGAACCGGTGTGAACCGGTTTTTTTCCCAGTTTTTTAACATATCTCGGTTCGGTCCGGTTCACGAAAATTTTATTTTTTGAAAACCGGTTCGGTTCTCGGTTCTTGAAATTTTTGAAACCGGTTTGAACCGAACCGAACCGGTATATATATATTACCTCCAAAAATTGTAGGTGGTAGGATTCGATCCCCCATTCTCGTGTGTAGGGAGGCAAGTACTTACCAGCAAGCTGTCTTTCACTTTGCTTTGAAAGTAGGAAAAATTATATTTATTAGTTGGTGATGCAGTACTTTATATATATAGTATTGTTTACTGAGCCTTCCCATTTCCCAATCTCACTCTCTCACATCGTGTGAGAGACAGAAGACTCCAGAGAGTCCAGGCGACCCCCCACCTCCCTCCCTCTCTCTCTCTCTCTCTCTCTCTCTCTCTCTCGCTCACCGAGATGCACCGCCGTCTGTCGTCGCCGTACGTCCATCGCCGCTCTCTCTCAATCTGTGGGTCTTCTCCAACATCTGTGTATGTATGCATATCTAATTGTATGTACTGATTTCTGTCTCTCTCGATCTGTGGGTCTTCTCCAACATCTGTGTATGTATGCATCATCCAGTACATTATATATATATGTACTGAGTATGTATTAAGTTGTATAGATCGATTTGTGTTTTTTCAATCTCTCCAGAAATGTATAATACATCGATTTTTCTTGATGTGTGTGTATGTGTGTTGTATAGATCTGTATAGATTTTTCTTGATTTGTATACATCGATTTGTGTGTTGTGTAGATCGATTTTTCGATCTCTCCAGCCCTAGTCCTGATCTCTTCTCTCTCCCTCCGACGAACCGAACCGATTGCGAAACCGGACCGAACTGGTACGAACCGAACCGGAACCGAACCGACTTCTTAGAAACCGGTTTCGGTTCCATGTTCTCTCCGAACCGGTTTTCCTCGGTTCACTCAAAATCACCCCCGAACCGGACCGGTTACACCCCTAATAGTTTCCAATGGCCATCCATATTGGTGACAGATAAAGTCCAATCAAAAGTAAAGAGTATCCCGCAGTGATATCAAACAGACAAGGATATGGCTAAGGACAAGTGAAATCCTAGTCAAGCTAAAGATCATGACAGACAGAGTTAGCCCCAGAAGATAAGGCCCGGACCAGAGAAAACCAAGACCACCATATGCAAAACATCCAAAGTAATTTTTGTCCTCGGACCCCGTATACACACGATTAACCCCAAGGTGCAACTATCCAATCCATCATCCTCCACATACGGTAAAGTAAAAAGTGCCCCCTGTAATGAAAACGGTATATACAAAAGGAACTCGGGGTCGTAAAAAATTAGGTAAATTGCTGGACAGTGGCAGTAGGGGCAAATATTTGCCCTTTAATGGTCCACTTTTTGGGAATTAGAGATCAATGGGGAGAGGAACAATAATTGCAAAGACACGACATAGCAATTTTTCTTGGACAAAATTACCCTTGATTTAAATTTCTCTTCCAACAGAAACCCCAACCCTTTAACGTTCAATTCCCCAAGGACCCCAACTGATGTTAACCCCAAATCACGTAAAACCCCCCCAAATTCGAAACCCTTCTCTCTCCCTTTTCCTGTTTGGCGAGCTTTCTTCCTCTCCATCTCTCTCCCCGTCTCTCCCTCTCGATCCCTCTCTCTGAGTAAAACTCTAAACCTTCATCTGGCCGTCAGCGTGGGAGGCTAAGGGGGAAGTTTGAAGAAGAAGTAGAAGTAGAAGAGAAGACGCAGACCATTGTACGGTAAGAAAATCTCTGCGTTTTCTGAGTTAATTTTTATTTTTTGTTTCAAAACTAGTTTCGGCACTCCTAACAATGGCTTATGAGTTTCACTACGAACTATACTCTAATGATTTGGCAGATTAAATAGGGTGTAATATCTACAGAGTAGAAGAAGGAAGAAGAAGGAGACGGAAGAAGAAGGAAGAAAGAGAAGGGAGAAGAAGAAGACGTTACCTGTTAAGTTGACGTCGATGTCGATCGATCAGACTGCTGGCTGCTGCTATGTCGTTGAGTGTTGGTTTATTGATCTCTGTAAGGAAATTTTATCTAGTGCACTTGGCACATGGCTTTTTTCTACCAAGATGAAGGGTTAGGATGAGTTCTGGGCAAAATACACAAAAGCGTGCGCTTCTGCGTGTAATGGTTCTTCTCTCAACCATACCCCTATGAAGCGCTAGACATGCGCCTCGCCTAGTCGCCTTGCTTTGTGCTTAAGCGCGCGCTTTTTATAACACTGGCCAAACCACATTTTTGATTGGTTGATGCTTGTGTATAGAGGGTAGGATTTAATTGAATGCCCTTGGAGTAATCAGCACGTTATAGGTATCCTTAGGTGCAGTGGTTCTTGTGAATTCAGAAGAGGTGTTTAACCACGGACTTGTCTCATGGACTAATTTCTCAATACTATGTTTTTACAATAGATTGAAAGTTATGTGTGGCAGAGACTGTCAAATTATTAGCTTCGGCAAGCTCTTACATGGCAGAGTATCTATGGTATAACATGGTATTGAATATTCAGATTATAACTGTTAACAAGTAATAAAGTTGTTGAAGTGTTGGGGATAATGAGGGATCCAAACTAAATAAATATAGCAAAAATGACATAAATTTGTAACTTTATTTGCGGTGGGGTTTCTATGGTTCTTGTGGTAGTGTACCCCATGTTTACAGTAACAAAAAGGTATACCCAGTGCACAAAACTCCCGCATATGTGAGCTATGGCGAAGGGTTGATGTTCACAGGTTTACCCTTGCAAGCAAAGAGGCGTTTATGAGAATCGACTTGGTGACCTTTAGGCCATAATGGGGCAACTTTACCCCTGTGCCAGGTTTGCCCTTCGTAGCCCGTCTTTACATATTGATGCTTAATCCAATTTTATCCTTTTGGGCTGGAAAGGTGAAGTAATGCAACAACGCATGGGTCCACCACAAGATCCCACAGATTTTATCAAATGCCATGCCCTATGTGGAATCTGAAAAGAGAAAATTTAAGCTTGTTAATTTTCTTGATATATAGAATCTGATGCTGATTAACTTAAGCATAACATTTGTGTGGGTTTTGGTCCTTTCTGGAGGCTTGTGATCACTTTATAACAAGAGGGACTTCTCTACTCATTGCCAATTGGTTTTGAGTTGGATATAAAGTTTTCACATGGTATCAAAACAGGGCCCATTCCGTCCACATTTTAAAAATTAACAATTCTGACAGACCCAGCAAAAAAGGGCATGGTTATAGACCTAAAAAGAGGCTACACGTGACAAATCTCAAACGCAGTTGCGCGCGCTTGTGTATGGGTGAATCTTAAGTAATATAGTCCCCAATTGCTTGGGGAAAGAATGAGTGATCACTTAATATAATGTTTGGGACCTCTCCACTCATTACCAATTGGTTTTGACTTGGATATAAAGTTTCCATATGACTAAGTTTGTTATATAATTATGGTTTTAGAGGAATATGGCACCTATCGAATTGAAACATAGGAAGGAGAAGACACGTTGAAAGGTAGCATTAGATGCATCATGATCTTATGCATTTGGCGACCAGATGTCTTTCAAAGGAGGGCAATGAAGATTGAAACATTTGACATAGATAATATGCCACACATTATGTGGTGCAGAGAATTACATTTTCTTTTAGAAAGGCATTCCTTGCGTTTGGAGGTGCATAGGCTATGAAGCACGGATACGGATACGCGATACGGATACGGATACGATATGACACGCAGTTACGTGATTTTTCTAAAAAGTAGGATACGATACGTTGGGGGATACGTTGAATATAAAAGTAAAATATATATATATATATATATATATATATATATATATATATATATATATATATATATATAATTTTTAATTCCTAAAAAATGAAATATATGTTATATAAAAGTAAATAAAAAATATATTATAGATATATAGATATTAGAGTTTGACCATGCTTCATTAGATATAGAAAATAAAATATACAGAAGCTGGGGTCTTAAATTGATATAATAACAAATACTGCAGCATGTAAAATGATAGGAACTTAAATTGGTGGGCTTCCAGTGTAATTTTGCTTATTAGAGGTACAAAACAACCCAGCACCAGATCTAATTGCAATTTTACCCCATATATTTCAAGTAATAACATATTTACCCCCGCGTGTATCCGAAACATATCCTAGCGTATCCGAATACCAAAAAATAAATTTAAATTCTGGATACTTTAAAAAACGTATTGGATACGTATTCGGAGCGTATCCGAGCATATCCGTATCCGATACGCGTCCAATACGTGATACGGAGGCCAAAATAGAGTATCCGTGCTTCATAGTGCGTAGGGATAATTTGGGGCATGACACAACATGCTTTCCCAACAGGTTTTGTTGTGCACAAGAGCTCAAAAGAAATTGTAATTTGGGGCATGACACAACATGCTTTCCCAACAGATTGGATCCGGATCTGAAAAAAAATCCGAACCCGAGTCTGATATTTCTAATCCGATAGTCTGAATTAAATTCGGACCGATCCGAATCCGGATTCACGAAAACAAAACCCTTCCTTTTAATATAAATGGACAAAAAATCTTTTTAATGCCCTAAAATTCTGCACCCAAAAAAAAAAAAGGGATCGGATTGGATCCGAATTTTCGGATCGGATATCCAAAATGTCGGATCCGGATCCCGATTGCTATTATCAGATTTGTCGATATGGGATTCGGATCCTACCACATAAATATCCAATCTGGTCCATTGACCGGCCTCGCTGGGCATGTTGTTTAATCTATTTGTAGTCCCCTAGGAATGATGGAGTTGGTCATTGGTGGATTTACGGAGCTATTAAGGGCAAATTGACCTTGTGATTGTCATCCTCCCCAATCACAGTGTCTGGACGATTGTGTTCAGTAGGCCGAGTAAAAAAGCTTGCTTTGATCTTACGATTTTGGAGAATGCAAGACTTTAGCAGGTTCCCCATGTGTTGTGTGGTATGTTTGGAAAAAGGAAGAAATAGATTTAATGCTGCTATTTGCATCAGTAGATGGGGACTTTCACTTCTAGAAAAATGTTGAGATGCTTGCTTCTTGTTGAAGAGAATCAACTGATTGCTTTTGAGGTGAAGAAGTTTGTTGTTTCTCCATCAATTATTGTGCGACTGGTGAAGTTGAGAATTTGGTAGAGGATTGAGGATTGATGACTGTGGTATGTCATTATCTTGCCCTAGGTTAAACTGTAGCATCCCAGGCCACATCAGCTGCGAAGGCTACATAAGTGAGCTGTATGGATCTTGCCAAAGTGGACAATTATTATCATTTGGATTTGGAACTGGACCTTACAATCCGTATCAGAGTGGAACCTGCCTTCCAAGGTGTGGGCCATGCATATGGCGGAAAGTTACTTCTCGAGTTCCGTAGGTGACAGGAAACTGTTATGCTGATCTAATAGTTACATCGCTGTGCGACACACAAGGCTGTTTGGTCTTTGATCGTTACCGTCTTGTTCTGCTTGGTAGGTTAATCTCTTGCGTTATACTTTGAGCCCATACGAGTTGGTTCATTTCTTTTCCCAGTCATGTGCTTTTTAGAGCGTGACGGCACAGCCCAAAAGCATGAGTATTGTTGCGCCAGCCCATCAGTCAGGAATTAGCATTCGACCTTTACAGAAGTTGTCATTAAAATGCCATCAATGAACATGTGGATTGGGTAAACACATCTGGTTATTTAACTTGTAGTGGAAGGTTACAAATGCTGGCGTATGTTTGAGTCAATGTCTTGTTGAATTGATTCTTGCTATCAGAATTTCCATTGCGATGACATTTTGGGATGATCAGCAATTCAGCAGTATTCTGGCATCTTTTGATAAAGTATTATGGCATCTCTTCGACCAATCATTTGCCTTTTCTGTTTCTTCCCCAGTGAATTTTTGGAAGATGCTGATCACCAAGTAATCAAGCTGACGTGTCTCTAGAATGGTACAAGGTTTTACCTCATGTGACATTGCTGATGTGAAGACAATTAAATTTAAGAATATTAAGTACAAGGAATCTAACATTCTTTTGGTGAACTTTTATACCAATGATTTATTTTTTATTATGCATTTGTCGTCTTCTAAATAACTGTATCTTATTTATGCTCTTGCCATTGTAGGCTTCAAGATGTTGGAAAGCCCAAGGCTGAGGTGGCAGCAATGCGTGTCATGGAAAGAGTTGCTGGTGCGAAGATCGTGCCACATTTTTGCCGTATTGAGGATAAAGAGCTTGACTTCTACAACGATTTCAGCATTATTGTACTTGGCCTTGATTCTATTGAGGCTCGGAGCTACATAAACGCCGTGGCCTGTGGGTTTTTAGGTATATGGTCTTATGTTTATCTTCTAATGTGAAAGTCTAAAAGTATTCTATGAACAGTTATTTTATTTTTATGATATACATGATATGGTTCGATTTCAATCGACTTCTCAGTCTCAAATTCCTCCCTCATTTGGGGCCTTCACTTGTTTCTGTGATTGCTCAATCTCAAATTCCTCCCACATAGGGGTGTAACTGTAAACGAGCCGAGCTCCAAGTTGTTCAGGCTCGGCTCAACCAAAAATGTGTTGGCTCGAGCTCGATTCGAGCTGCAAAAACTAGGCTTGAGCTTGGCTCGCCAACTATTTCCAAGGCTCGAGCTCAGCTCGTCTTTGCTCGCTAAAGGCGTTGCAAGCTCTAGTGGAGTTGGTTTGGTAAGGAGTGCTTTACTTATAAGTTCCTTCCGAAGAAAATTTCATAAACATCCGATGTGGGAGAAAAACAAAGCAAGTGGGAAGTTGGAAACATCTTCTTTTGCATTTACTCCTTACTTTCACGAGTCCCACATCACCTATTTAGGCTCTCAGCAACCATTCTTCTTCTATAAATACACCTTTCTGTCCCAGCTCTTCTACACGTGCACTCACAAGCTGCCACTTGGCAGATGAGGATGCATTTATGGATACTGTATGTATATGTGCTCTGGTTTGCGAGCTCACTTGAGCCGAGCATGAAGTAACTCGGGCTCGGCTTGTTTATCTAACGAGCCAAAAATTCTGGCTCGAGCTCGTTCGTTTAACTCTCGAGTCGAGCTTGAACGAGCTCAACTCGAGCTGAGCCTTGAGCCACTCGTGAGCGGCTCAGCTCATTTACAGCCCTAGTCCCACATATGGGCCTTGCATGGTGTTGAAATTTCACTTTTCAGTCAATGTTGTTCCAATATGTTTGCCCCAGTTTCCTCCATTGATGATCATGCTCCCGTAACTTCCGTTCCCAATGCCATGTCAAACTGTTATTTGATATCTTTATGGCAGGGAAACAAAAGCAGATACCCCTATCTTGAAATCTAGCAAACGTTTACAAGTTAAAACTTAGTTATTGTGCAATGTATTTCTACTATTTGTTTACCATTACAATATGAGAATGCTATATATGGTAAATTCTCTTTTATACTTACAAGCATCTCTTGGTTTGACAAAAAAGTGAATCTGCTAGTACATTATTGAATTTTGAAATTTGAGAGATTTAATTTATGGGGAAAAAGTGAAAAACATGTTTGTAGTTAATAACAACTATTTGTTTTAAGGCATTGTGGACTTATGACAACAGGGCAAGCTTTAGGGCGATGTATGTGTATCAGGCGTGTGCCTGGAGGTTTCCTTGAGGCTTGCTTTGCTTTTTTAGTCGGAACAGATTTCTCAATTCTGTTTTTGGCATGAGAGCAACTATCGCGGAATATCATAGGCGTCATCGGCATTGACTGCCAGCACATCTGGAATTTTATCTTGGCTTACCTTTTTAATTTAACTTATATTCTACATTTGAATTAATTTTTGACACAGTGATTGAATTTCTTCGCCATTCTTCATACCTAACATGTGATGTTGTCAAAATGATTAGTGTATGTCAGTGATTCAGTTGTAGCTTATTTTATTTGTCCTGTGGGTTTGTTGAAATGTAGAGTATGATTCTGATGACAACCCACGAGAAGAAACAGTCAAGCCCATGGTAGATGGTGGAATTGAAGGCTTCAAGTTTCAAGACCATAGTGGGCTATCCATGCCATTCATCCATCCTATTTGCAATTTCAAGAATCAAGATTCAAGTTCAAGTTGTATTTTGTTAGATTGTCATGTTTTGTGTGGTGTTTCTCTCTCCTCTGTTAGATGAGAGCGAAACACCTAGTAGTCTAGCTTTTGTTTATCACTTTGCCTTTATGGCCATCTATTCCCGTCGGATTGTATCGGGTTTACGCATTATTTTCTTTCTTTTCTTTTCTTTTCTCTTTTGTCCTCTCTGGGGTATGCCCCTTGTAGGCTGTACATTCGTTTAGCCTCTTTTTATTTCAAGCTTATTTACCCCCCAAAAAAAAAGGGCCATGCAAGGATAATTGTTCCTGGGCGCACCCCATGCTTTGAGTGTACAATTTGGCTTTTCCCACCTCAAGTGAAGTTCCCGTTGTGCACTCTTGCGGAAACTCCTAGAACTGCTGCTCACTGCATCGAGTACGCCCATCTAATAAAATGGGATGAGGTAGCCAGAGTATCATTTTTTTTTTTTCCCTTTTACTTCCGAAATGGTGCTTTGTGGACAATTGTCATCACGATGTTTCACTTTTCGTCTGCAGGTTCATAGAGGGAAAACTTTTGATCCAGATGAACCTGGACATATGCATTGGGTTTATTCAGAAGTTGATAAAAACTCCATTTGTTCTTTTTTTTTTTTTTTTTTTTCGCTTTCTATTGCTTCTCTACTTATGCTACCCATGTCCCGTAGGCTGTCAAGAGAGCGGAGCTTTTTGGCATTCCAGGAGTTACATATTCTCTGACCCAGGTGACATACTCCGGTGTTTTCAACTTTCTGAAAAGTTGTCCCTTTCTATTGATTGCTTGATAGCAATAGGTTCTATCGTCCATTTATGATAGTCATCAAGAATTACAAAATTTTGTTGGTTTAAGCTAAATTCTCTAGCTCGTTTGGCGCAAATTATCATGTTGAATTTCTGGCCAAGATAACTTTAACAAACTGAAGTGTTGACTTTGTGCTGGTGCCTGTTTGATTTTTTTTTCTTTTCTCACTTTGGCTTGTGAGTAATTGACTTTAACATAAGTTAGCTGCAAGCCTGCAACAAAGACCCACCTTGTTTATATCTACCATTTTATCTGTAGATCTTATCATATTGCTTTAGTACCTCCAGTTGGTGGCCATAATTTGCGTCCCTTTTAATTCTGCTCTTGTTTCTAGATTTGTCCTGACATAAATTTGGTTGTAGTATGTTGTCTTGTTCATACTCATTTGTGAAAGAAAGTGTTTCTGCATCAACGTTACAGTGGCTTCAGCTCTTTGATATCATAGCCTCCTCAGCATTTCTTCTCCATGATAACAGGATCAGACTTTATCTTTTGTTTGCAGGGTGTTGTAAAAAATATTATACCTGCCATAGCTTCCACCAATGCAATTATATCAGCTGCGTGCGCCCTCGAAACCTTGAAGATTGTCTCTGGATGCAGCAAAACATTGTCCAATTATTTGGCGTGAGTCTTGAGTCTTTTGTACTGCATGAACTTCAAATGTTATCCTTCAGTATTCTATGATGTCATTTTTAGTAACTAAGGTGGTTAAGAATTTCCAAAGCTGATTCCCTAACAATATCTGCAGCTGAATCTCTTATTGTGCTATTTCCTGCATAATTTTTGGGCTTTAATTTGTAGATAGTGCTTACCCTTTTGAATCCACATGCAGATATAATGGCGTTGAAGGTCTCCACACTAAAGTAACTGAGTTTGTGAAAGACAAAGACTGTCTTATATGTGGTCCTGGCGTTCTCATTGAGCTAGAGACTTCAGTTACTTTACGGAAGGTTTTAATTCCTCATGGCCCTAGTTATGTTTCATGAATCATATTTTGTTTTCCAGGTTGGTCTTTGACTATGAATTATGACTCGTGCAGAGAATGTATTTCCAAAAAAAAAAAAAATGACAATTAATTAAGACTCTTGGACTACGACGTGGATTGGTCGTGGACTCATGGATGGTTTAGGTTTACAATTGATTCCTGACGAAGAATTTGTTCAGATGCAGTATCTTTATTATCTCTTTCCTTTGGTTCAGTTGTTGGGAACCTGGGTTGAATCAACTTGACAAACGGACTACTACATAACTTACAATAAGTTCTCTTCATGTGTGACGGGGACGCTTATCCCCAGAAGTGACATAACTAACTTGAAAATTTAAAAGATAACTCTGCAAATGACCCAAACTAGCAACCTGTTGGATCTTTATTGGCAACTCTTTTAGGCTGACCAAAATAAAGTGATACCATTGGCTGGTTGAGCAAGATTCTGTGCTCCGTTGTTGATACTTGTAGTCTATCAGGCTATTGTGAAAGTAATGGCTTCTATGTGGTTGGACACCGTCGGACCAACATTTCTTCTGGTTTTCTGCCTGTACACCTGCTTTTTGTCATACTTTTGACAAAATAGCTTTAGTTAGACGGAAGAAACGGCCATTCTAATTGGAATAGAACAATAAGAAGCTCTTGGTTAAGCTAATTCAAGTATATTCAGTATTATAGTTCATTCTCAAAGAAACAAAATTCAGAATGAATGCTAATGCTAGATACGAGCTTATGAATTCCTCATTGTTTTTCCTTCTTTCACTCTACCTCCTGGGGTAATTAAAAACTTACTTTGAGGAATCCGACTCGCTTCCTAACATATGTGCGTGTTCAATGACTGCAAATTTTCAGCTCTGTTGATTTATATACATACATATCTCAATTTTATTTGTCTAGCCATTGGAATTTATCCATCTGATTCTAACACATTTGATTAAGTGGCATACTCAGGTTAGTTTGAGCATATCTATATCCAGTAATAATTCTCTCTTCATGGCAGATCAATTTTTAGGTTCACACACATTAATGACAAGTACTACCATAGTAGGATAGCTGGATTTCCAACGGCAAGAGCGTGGGTTTTGTTCGTGAATCCAGTTTTCACTTCACTTTAAAAGCACGTCCTGTTAGATAATTAGGCATGGGAATGGTTCTGTGCTACTTCCATGCACATTTACGTGGGCATTGTTTGGATCAAATCTTATGATTTTCTAGTGAGAGCAGAATGGTAATCTATATCAGCTGTGAGTGCAGTTCTTTCAAGCAAATGCTGTGCATTCCTCTAAAACTACTAACATGGTAGAACGCCTATTACCCGTAAAACAATGTGCATCTTCTTATTTGGATATTCACCCTCTGACTATGTATTCTGTCAGAACAGATGGATAGTTGTGTTCTAGTGGGCTGCGTAGATTCTGATTTTTATCATTTTGCTTGTACTTACTGTCTGTCTTATATTTTATGCTCCTATTGATTTACTTTACATTGCACCAGTTTATTGGTTTACTTGAAGAGCACCCTAAGCTACTCCTATCCAGAGCAAGTGTTACACATCGTGGGAAGAATCTGTAAATGCAGGCACCTCCTGTTCTAGAAGAGATGACAAGATCCAACCTTGATCTTCCTCTTTTTAAGCTGATGGATAAGATTCCAAAAGACATTGTCCATGTGACCGGTACCACGAGCAAGAGTGACAAGAAGACATCATCGTTGATGAAACTACACGTTATTTTCAAGGGTGTTGATGGGGTGGCAGATATGGACACCGCTGGTGGGGCGTAGTTTCTGTGCTGATCCTGTTTTCACTCCATGGAGGGTTTTTTCCCTCTCCCTTCTCCCCTGAATATTTGACAGTGTAGAGATGCAGGGTTTAGTGAGGGAGTTTGGATGCCGCCTACGTAGTATTTTTCTGGTAGTTGTATTTTGGAAAGAGCAACTTAAAAAACTGTGAATTGATCACCAATGTTAAATGAAGTATTAGGGACTTTACTGCGTGGGGATTCCCATTAGTCAGAAATTGTGTTGATCAAAGGCTTGAAGTTTAGAACTATATGATGGAGCGTTAGATGTTTTACATTATTATCTTGTGCTCATATTGCATATTTGAATAACAAATATAAACCTGGAATATGAATGAATGTTTCTCCTATGTTGTAAGACTGGAACATTTAGACAAGGACTGAAGTTGAAAATCCAGCCACTGTCTTTATTCTCTCTTTTTGGGCAAGGGCTGCAACTACTTAAATGGAAAAGTCTCTTCTGATGTCTTATCAAAGCTTCATGCTCAGGTGTCGTACTATATCGGTGGGTAAAAATTGAAATCCTAGAGTGGGGATTGAATACAGATCGAGAATCCTTTCACCATACCTACGGGGTGGTGTGTTTTTTGGGGGTAATGAGGGTGGTGTGTTTGGACTTCGGAGTATCAATCATTGACCGATTTTATACAGGGTTTTAAACTTTTAGTATTTAAGTTTTGTGAAAAAATGAATGATATCACCTGGGAAGTGTTTGGTTCGTTTAAGTGGGAATATAGTCATTCCTTGGAAGTACTCAATCTAATGATAGGTTTTTTTTTGGTACTTTGGAAATACAATCTAATGATAGGTTCGCAACGAAGAGTACAGCTATAATGGCAGATTTGCAGTTTATCAATTATTGTTCGAGAATTGATATTATTATTATTCTGAAAACAATTCTAGATCGAGCCTGGGGGATTCCTAGACCCTCATGGAGTCCATTGAAAGCAATCACAATAAAGACGCCATACGTGTGAATCCTTATACAATTACAGTTTTTTGGTAACCGAGAGATTCGGTCAAAGAACAAAGAATACAAATTACACTTCCTTTCTTTCACTTCCTACACAAGGAAGAGTATATTCGTGTACAAAGACTTAAACATACAATACACAAGGTAAAAGGTACAAAGGAATTGAAGCAGCAAAGGAAACATAAGCGGTGAAGGGAAAACTAAGATCTAGCATGGCCCAAAACAGTGAAAGAGATGGATTAAAAGAAAGAAAAAAAATCAGTTTGCCAACAAATCGATCTAAAACCCTTCACTAATTTATGGTAAGAGGTAATTAATGTGCATCCTTTTTTTGACACAACGTAAATTTTCTTCCCGCCCACTTTACGGGTTTATATTTTCATCCCAATTGAATGTGATTTGCCGTTAAAATTCTGTGAGGATCTTGTGGATCGGGGTCGAATCTCGATGATCCGAACCGCTCAATGTGTTTAAAACGTGTTTTTAAGGGTCACCGCAAGGAATCGCAAAAAAAAAAAAAAAAAAAACCTGGAAGGGCTTCATTCAAGCATTTTTCGATAAATCTCTATATGTACGATTATTATGAAAAACTGCTCGGATGAAGCCTTTTTGGGTTTTTTTTTTTGGTGATTCCTCGTGTTGGCCTTTGAAAACATATTTTAAACACATTGAGCAGTCCAGATTATCGAAATTTGGTCCGAAAAATCAAAAAATGGGTAGTCCTCACGGAGATCTGTGAGGGAGTCCTTAGGAGATCATGATTGTGTGAGTAAACTTCCAATCAGGTATACCTGATGGGATTCCCATCAAGGACTCCTACAATTCTCCAATTTTCTGATCAAATTTTCATAATCTGAACCATCCAATGTGTTTAATGGTGTTTTTAACGGTTCCCGCGAGAGATCAGTGAAAAAAAAATACCGGGAAGGGCTTGATCCGATCAGTTTTCTATAAAAATGTATATATATAGCTTTTATCAAAAACTGATCGGATCAAGCCCTCCCCGGTAATTTTTTTTGCTGATTTTTTTGGGGATAAATAAGAGTGAAATTAAAAGGGGATGAGCGTAATTTTTTTTTTGTTGATTTCTGGCGTGGACCCTTAAAAACACCTTTTAAACACATTGGACGGTTCGGATCATGAAAATTTGATCGAAAAATTGGAGTTCCTAATGGAAAGCCCATCAGGTATACCTGATTGGAAGTGGATTGTGTGTGTGTGTATATATATACAGAAAACTTCCAATCCACACCCTTAAACTGTGGACTTCATCCACACCTCATAGATCCCGATCAAATTTCCATGATCTGAACCGTTCAATGTGTTTAACATGTGTTTTTAAGGGTCCCCGCGAGAAATCAATAAAAAAAATATCAGCAAGGGCTTCATCCGAGTAATTTTTCATAAAAACTGTATATGTACAGTTATATGAAAAACTGCTCGGATCAAGCCCTTCCCGATATGTTTTTCATTTTTTTTTTCCTGATTTCTCGCGGAGACCCTTAAAAACACGGTTTAAACACATTGAACGGTTCAGATCGTCGAGATTTAGTCTAGAACTATGAGGTCCTAACAGAGTCCGTAACTTAAGGGTTTGGATAGGAAGCTCACTATATATATACGCCGAGGATCCAGTCAAGACTCCCAGATCCTCTCTTACGTCCACACCTTCTATTTCCCGACCAAGTTTTTATGAAAAACTGTCACGCCCTGATTTTCATAAACATAAATACCTATTTTCCACTTGGAGGTCAACACCATCCATAGTCAAAGTCAAATATAACCCGATAGTCAAATGGAAATTTAAGAGTCTAACGTACCCGAATATAGTTACATGAGTCTTAAAGTTTACAATTTCAAAACTAAAAGCAATGAATTACAAGCTAAGGGTTCATCTTTTCCAAAATACTACTAATCCAAGATGATCTCCTAATTAGTCCAATGAGCTTTCAAAAAAAAATGAAGTCATGCATGCACTCCCACACGCCAAGCCATGATCATCCATGCTGTGTACCTGAAAATTAATAGGGTGAGCTCACTAGCCCAGTAGAAAAACATCTATCGATTCTAAATGGAAATGAGATGCTCATGAGTACAACAAAAAGATAAAATCATCTAAGAATGTCAAGAAGATCAATGACAAGTTTTAAGAATGATATAAGGGTCCATTATCATCAAACTAGGTCAATTACCACTCCGCCGTATCCGATACGTACCCAACACGCCATATGTGTTCAAAATGTTTACCATATACATCTCATTCCTTTAAAACATTAGGTTATACTCTGGGCATGCCATATAGGCCCCTTGTCACTCCGGACAAACCATAAAGGCCCCGTGTCACCCCGGGCATACCCCATTGGGCCCCGTGTCATCATTAATACATTTTAAACTTCATTTCATACTCATTAATATCGTTACGGTGTCCATGTGTCTCGTCATCTTAATTTCATATGTTGGCTTCACGCCAACCTCGTATTTTGTGTCACCCGAACATGTCCATAAAGGTAATTTCGACCCGAGTGTCAAGGATGTCAAAGTGACCCTCCCGGATCCTAATATGTGACCAACAACTTACACAAACAAGACACAATCAACTGGATCATGATTCAAGAACTTTTTAAAAAAAATAGGTGTCCTATCGATAGGAGATTAGGTCCTATAGATAGGACGCAAATCAGATTGACCACTATTGAAGCATCAGAAAGTCCTATTGATAGGAGATTAAGTCCTATCAATAGGGCGTCAGAGGCTCCTATCGATAGGAGACCAAGTCCTATCAATAGTACAACCATCAGATTGGCCAAAACGAAAGGGGAAAGACTCTTATCTATATGGGATGAAGTCCTATCGATAGGACAATATGAAATCCGAAAATTTTCAAGTAAAGAGGTGATCAATGGGGCTTCTTTTTGGGCATTTTCTTGGTTCCAAATGGACATGTTAAGATGAAAGAGAGGTTCAACAACATTGTAACACAGCATATCACCAATTTACAAGATATGAGAGTTTTCCCCAAATTCAAACTATCCAAACAAGGCATGAATAGGATGGATTGAACTACATGACCAACAAATTAGCAAGGGGGTCACATGAGAGACTAAATAACAAACATGAGAGAGTGACTAGAAATCATGCTTACCAAGTGATTAACCAAGATACAAGAGGAAATGGTTCAATCAAGGGATATACCCACAAACAATCAACATTTTCCATTCAGAATTGAAGGATGATTCTCTACCTCTAGTGATGAACTTGAAACCCCAACCCAAGCTCAAAATCCAAATGAAAATTCTTCAAACACCGGTAGGAAAAGAGTACACCAATGCGTAGATCACGCGATTTTAGGAAGGTTTAATGAAGGGGTTTTGATTGGAGACTTGTTTTGACGGAGGTTGGTAAAAGAAGTGGAGTGGAGCTTCAATGGAGGAGAGAGGGAGGAGAGATGGTTGATTTTGGAGAAGAGAGAGGGATGAATTTTTCTCCTCTCACACACACCACACAATACTTAAAGCATACACACCACACACTTAACAAATTACACTAAAAGCCCAAAAGTGGCTTGTGTTATCCAAAGTGGTCCCACCTCACACAATACACTATATGCTCCAACACTTAGTCATTTTATCATTTCACATTACCCAGATGTTATTTACGAAAAATAAATATAATTTTTCGGGTCTTTACAAAAACTGCTCGGATGAAGCCTTTCCCAGTCATTTTTTCCCCTGATTTCTCACATGAACCTTTAAAAACACCTTCTAAACACATTAGACGGTTCAGATCATGGAAATTTGATCGGAAAAGTGAAGGTGTGGACAAATTCCGCATTTTAAGGGCGTGGATTGGATCCTGGTGTGTGTGTGTGTGTGTGTGTCTATATATATATTCACACCAAGCTTCCAATAAGGAATCCCTTACTTTGTTATGGGACAAACCTCATAGTTCCCGGCCATATTTTAATGATCTGAACCGTTAAGGTCTTGTTTGGTAACACTTTCACTTTCAATTTTCTGTTTTTATTTTCATAATTTTCAAAATTTAAGGAAGGAATATTGTTTGGTTCAATACTTACACGTTCAAATTATACTTTGTATAAATTTGTGGAAGTTGAAAATCTTCACTTTCACTTCTTCAAAATTTACTTACTTTCGCTGGCTGCCAAAAAATCAATGTAGCGTGCACTACAGTGATTAGCATGTTATACAGCTCCAACACCGGATCGAAACTTAGTAGGAGTATTTTTGAAAGCTTTTTGAATCTGAGGAGAGGACTTTCTCTCTCTACACGGCTAATTATCTGAAGGTTTCTTTTTTCTCCTTTTCTTTACCCAAATTGATCGTCTGCGATTTCATTTGACCAAGCCAATTGATGTTCGCCTGTTCCTAGCTACTTTTTAGGAGCTCGTATTGCTCTCAGATTGGTTCGATTTCTCTTGCATGTCTTTCTTGACCCTTATATTTATCTTTGTCTTTTCCTCAGTGTTGTTATTTCTCATTCTTCTCTTCTTTTTCTGGCTGTGGGCAACCATTCTTCTTTTCTTCTCCGTTCACGGCTTAATAGAAGCACCATGCAACAAATAAATGTCTCTCCCCTAGACTATCTGCTTCACTTATTGCTTTTGCTTATTTTCACCTATGCTGGCGGGATGTGCCAATAATTCTTATTTTCCCACTGCGACGGGTTATGCCGGGGACCACGCACTTTTCTTTTCTTTATTTTCCTTTATTTCTTTTCATTTTGTCCTCCCTTGGGTATGCCCCTTGTAGGTTGTATATTCGCTTAACCCTTTTTAATTTCAAGCTTATTTACCCCAAAAAAAAAAAATTTGCGAGAAATGGCTAGACTTCGTAACTGTATTGTAACTATATTGTCCATCGGATTTTCAAGAGCCAAAGTCAGTAATGTGTATTTCGTTGTTGGTGATATTTTGCTAGCCACACCATGTGGTGGATGCTTAAACTCTGTTCATGAATTTGGAAGCCCCTTTAACTAATCAAAGACTTATTGGAACTCTGATATGTAATATATATTTGAAGCTCCTTTACCAATTATGTTTTCACTTTCTTTATTTTTTTCGAAAATAGGTTCACACAAACATGTTTTTTGTTTTCACTTCAACTATAGGAAAAACAGAAATTGGTGTTGAGAAAATAGAAAATAGAAAGAAGTGTTACCAAACAAGGCCTAAATGTGTTTAAAACATGTTTTTAAGGGTCTTCACAATGATATACAATTTTATGAAAAACTACTTGGATCAAGTTCTTCCCGGTCAATTTTTTTGTTGATTCCTTAAGGAGACCCTTAAAAACATGTTTTAAACAAACACATTAAATGGCTCAGAAACGATTTGGAATATTTCCTCCAATACAATCAGCATGTCAAACTTGTGCGAGGAATTTTCAATTTTCCAACAAATTTTAGAAAACAAAAAAATATAAAGTAGGGCAATCTCGTTGCAATAGGAGATTACCTTCATGTGCCCTAATATCAGGCAAAAGAAGTTGGTCAACTTGAAAAGTGCACGAAATGTCCAGAACTTAAAAATAATAGATCTGTTAAGAAGCATGAGTTATATTCACTCAGAACAAAAGAGGGGGGAAGAAAAAAGCATGAGATATTTCGTCTTATTTCATGTACTTTGTTAGATCGACATTTTGTTTCATAATCCTTGGGCACAATTCATTTCCAAAAGTTTCAAGCACGTGTTTTTGTCAGCTAATGACTCGCGAGAACTGCATCGCTCAAAATTTGTAAAATTTGTCGTGATTGAATATCCGGTCTACATCAATAAATAGAAGGTAAAACAGAAGTTATCTGGATAACAATCCTCTTCAATCAAAATTAGAGCCCAGTATGAAGACACATGCCAAGCAAATAAAAGAGGCTCAAAACAAATCATCGAATTTCAGAAAACGAGTAGCAGTATAGAAGAGTAGCTGTCAATGCACGCCATGTTCTGGTTTGACAACTACATTGAATTTTATGGTAAAAGGCAACTGCATATACAATAGGTACATCATTTCCAGGTTCAGTCGGTTCAGCTAACACCATGCATCTTGGACATTTTTTGCAATGATGGGGTAAGTCTTCCCATCTACGATTAGTAAACGTGAAGTGAGGAATCTGAATATAACATCTTCCCCTTTTTGTGTCTTGCAAAAATAATAGACTACAACTCCAGAAGCATAGCTACAAGCGAGTTAAGCAAGAAAGGTCTGACTATAAAATCAAGGAGTGAGGTACTTAGTAACGGACTGCTGAGATTGTGAAAACCAGCTATTTAGTTTTGCTCCATTCAGTCCACACTCATGCATGTAGTGCCCTGGATTTCCACAGCGATAACAAGTCTTATGACGTGAGAACTCGGGTGATGTCCTGTGTTGCAAGTACGCAGTAGAATTAATGATGTGCTAACGCAGCAAGCCGGTAACATAAAAAGAAGGGATAGAGGATCCCAAGCCTGATACATGATCTTCTTAAATGACTTATATATATATATATATATATATATATATATGGATCAACTTCTAATGAGGGATCCCTCATTTTAAATAAAATGAGGATCTCATGCTTCCCGACCAAATTTCGATGATCTGAACCGTTAGATGCGTTTAAAATGTGTTTTTAAGGTCCACCGCGAGGATTCGTCCAAAAAAAATACCCGTAAGGGCTTCATCCGATCAGTTTTTGTTAAAAACGCTATATATAACGTTTTTAACAAAAACTGATGCCCTTACGGGTATTTTTTTTGGATGAATCCTCGCGGTGGACCTTAAAAGCACATTTTAAACACATCTAACGGTTCGGATCGTCAAAATTCAATTCGGAAAGTGAAAAAATTGCTTGGTCCTCATTTTAAAATGAGGAATCCCTCATTAGAAGTTGATTATATATACACACACATACTTATATATATATACTTATATGTGTGTGTGTGTGAAAAAAAATGTTCAACTAATGACACTAGGCAGACCAGTACTTGCGATCGTACAAAAATATCAGTACTAGATCATGGTGAAGATTTTTAAGAGCCCATTCCCCTATTAACTAATCGAAGTGGAAAAACACAGTGGAAATTAAATGCCAAAGAAATTTAGTCTTCGTATGGCCAAATATTCTCAACGACGACTACTTTTTTCGCTCCCACTTCTTTGCCCTACCCTCATCTAGAAAAGTTGCAATGCCATCCCCTCAACTTTAAATTTAAAATGGATAATTTGTGTTAAATACAAATTTATTAGGTGAGTTATATGACTTGGCATAACCACTGCGGGTTAAGAATTCCTGTGGGGGTGATCACTTGTCGATCTTCAAGTGGGAAAAAATATTTAAACCAAAAAAAACCCCGGTATGGTGAGTTCTAGCTATCATACACTTCGACTACCCTAAAAAAAAAAAAAAACCTCCAATGTCTTGAATGAGTTACCTGACGCCTCAAATAGTTATACTATAATCCCATCACTATTCTAAACAGTCATTCAACTTCAACCCAACCCTTGAAAAATTGACTTTGGAACTCAATGCGATACATTTTCTAATAACCTAGTCCAGCTTATTTCTCCTTCATGGTCTATCATTAGTTAATTTGCTTGTGTATAAAAAGTGATGATCCTAACCTGTTGTGAATGCAATTAAATATTTGACTCGGAAAATATGAAACCTAATTAATGAGACTATTCTGTAACGAATTGAAACGCAAGGAAGGAAAGGAAACAAGACGATTACAGGACATCAGAAGGCCCACAATAGCCGGAAAAGTCATGCCTTGCTTCTCTCTGTGGGCACCCATTCTTGTAGTGTCCCAGCTGTCCACAGTGAAAGCAACTCCTCTAATCTGGATCCACATAAGTCTGCATATGACGTCCTTTGTTTCTTGGCAGAACGACCTATGAACTGAGTGTTCTCCTTTTGTCGCTTCTCTCTTTGACAACTCTTTTCATTATCTAACTCTTGCTCTGCAACCAATGCCCTATGAACAACTTCTGAATTTGAGTGGAGATCCAACAGCGACACCCTGTGTTGGAGAGTGATCTTTAGTCCCCTTAAGAACCTTCTAATCCTAGTCTCCTCGTCCGGAACTAATTCAAGAGCATATTTGGCCAACTATGAAAACTCAGCCTCATATTCAATGACAGTTATGCCACGCTGTGTTAGCTGAAGGAAATCGTGCTCCAACGCATGCCGGAATATGAGTGGAAAATATTTGTCCATAAACAAGTGCCTGAACTCCTGCCAGGTCAAAGTCCGGTCTATCAAACGCCACCACTGGACTGCATCCTCCTCTAACTGAGAGACTGCAAAAGATACTCTGGTTTGGTCATCAGTTATGCACAGAGAATTCAAAATCTTCTCCATCTAACTAAGCCAGTGCTCCGCCAACTTTGGTTCTGGCCAACCTTGAAATACTGGTGGGTTTTGTTTCTGAAACTCACGTAGTACCATCATCGCTTCGAACTCCTCGCCAGCTGCTGATTCCCTAGCATTTTGCACCATGACCTTGGCCATCTCTTCTGATGCTGTCATGTCAGCAGGCCCACCGACACTCTCCAACACATCCTAACATGACATGACCTGTTTTGTTTGCAATTGAGAGAAATATACTAAGCGTGCTAGTAATCAATGAAGCCATCACAGATACACCAAGAGTTCTCGATCATTAAGTATTACCCCCAAGCCCGAAGTAGTTGGGAAAATACCAATTTTTTTTGCCCGTATTGTATCTTCAGGGGATAAAGGGTTCTAAATTTAGGATTCTGCGTTTCTATTCCCAAGATCAAAAAGGCAACATTTCCAGATTAAAAAAAAAATAAAAAATAGCAACGTGGTCAATAGAGCAAAGAAATAATCCAGATTGTGGTAAATATGCCTGCAAACAATATACATTACAGTATTACACACAAAATGTGAACATTGAAAGTGATCCAAAATTTACGGGGTTCTTTGAGCTCTTTCATCTGAAAGCTAAATGTTAAATAACAAGTATGAGACCAAAACCCTTACTCCGCCAACAAATTTAAGTAGTATCCACTTACATAGATAGAGTTTCAAAGCATAACAACAAAGTCCTCAATCCTCATGGACTAAATGAAATATAAACTAAGAACAGTTGTCTCAGCAGCAAAGTCAACATATCAACCAAATTCATGTTAAGTCCAGGTCATGTCCTTGAGCTTCAACCTGGGCATGTCTTGTAAAGTACTGCAAGCATTAAGCTATATGCCCTGTAGTAAAAAACCTTGAGCACTGACCAATTATAAGACACATGATGCTCATCACATGCTTGCAGGGTCCCCATTTAAAATCGTCATGCGTGAGTTTCCAGAGTCACCACTCAGATTTAAGGCAATAATACTCAAGGAACCAAACAGAACAAGCAAGCAAAGATTACTAAGTCTGTCATAACCACAGATTACTCGGCTTGGGAGCTAAGTAACAAAATAGAAGGGGATAGACACCCCATCTGGCCTAAGCCTGGCCGCCTGGGTTAGTCTCTACTAGTCACTTAAGGGATTTAATGTCTATTAATAATTTACTCTAATCCTTAGCGGAGCGGGGGGTCATGCGATAGATATGAAAAACGATAAACGCATAAGACAGGCTTTGATAATAAAAACAAAGGTGCATGTGCAAAACAGCAATCAAACAGTGAACAAACATGAATGAAATCGATAACAAACTTGAGGCTTTAGACTGTCACAAACTAACCTGGCATATGCCAAAATGATGATGCGTACGCAAGGTCAGACGGAGCATACGCCAATAACAGATAGTCAAAATTGAACCCAACAAATCCATAGCAAAACTATTTATCCAGTACAGTACTTCCCTTAGTAGAAGGGAGCTCCTAAAGTGGTGCCGCTCCCACTTTAGGAACGCGATTTTGCGCTCCCAACTAAGGAGCCTGACGGTAGCCCGCTCCTATTAAGATGGGGCTCCTTACATACTGGTATAGAAAAAAGGTAATTTAGTACTAATTAACTTTATAAATTGGTTTTCAATTTGGCTCATATATATAGGCTAAGTCATGATATCTTGTAAGGAAACCATACATTCTAACACATGTAGGGATGGCAATAGATCGGTTTGGTCCGGGTTTTGCAATTACCGTACCCAAATCCAAAGTATTTATCTATACCCAAATCCAAACCGATATCCGATGGGTATGATTTTTAGAGCACCATAACCAAACCATATGGATTTGGATTTTATCCGAACCGCACCAAACCCGCATTAATATTCATTCCATTAATGAACATATGAAAGAGCAGTTCAAAAAAAAAAACATATGAAAAAAAAAGATTATATATAAGATAAAAAAAATAACATGCTATAAGATTTTACCATGTAACATCTAAATTCCAACATAATAAACTTTTCTCTGTTCAAAAATAATAATAATAAACTTTTCTTAATGTGTTTAACCCACACCAACTACAAAATATCAAAAGAATTTTTTTAAAAGTAGGAACCACAAAAATTAAAATTACATGTATATATATATATATATATATTATATGGATCAGTTTGGGTTTGGGTTTGGCCAAATACTTGCTAAGACCAAACCCAAATCCAAACCCGCCGGGTATTACGTTTTGAAAACCAAACCCGCCCCATGGGTAGGAAAAAATTAAAAAAACTACTCCGATAGGGTCAGTTTGGTTCGGGTATCCATCGGTTTTGGGTGAAATTGCCATCCCTAAACACAAGCCCATTTCTTACACTTAAGGTAGACTTGGCCTATATTTTCTCTCCCTAATATTTCTGCACGTTCATTTCATGCTCCCAACCTTGGAGATTATATATTCTCCTGCTCCCGCTTCGTGCAACTAAGATACCTTGGAGACTTGGCCTATATTTTCTCGCCACTTCGCTTTACATACGTTCTCTTTCTGAAGGATTCAGTAATTCAGTTATGTGTCCGTCCACACACGCACAGACACTTATCTTCGTTTTCCATACCTAGATGCAAACAAATCCACTAACATAGACACATATAAACCATGAGAACAACGCAAGGAAAAAGGCCCACAAGTTATCACCATGTGCCATGAAGCATTATCCCGCTCTGCCAAGCCAAAATTGAACGCCCTTTTTCCCCTTCTTAATATATAAACTCGCATATTATAAGATCTCAACCCCCATTATCAAACTCAACTATAACGTCAAACGAAAACATCAAATCCACTTCAGAATCATATAAAGCAACGAGTAGCATAATTTCCCAAGAATCCAATTCAACCAAGAGCCAATATTTTCGAAACTATGGGCTTTGTATACACCACCTTACATGTGTAGCACCGATCGAAGAGTGGGATTTGCCGCCTCTTAATCGCCGTCGTGCGCATTGGCCGCGCAGCAGCAGTCCTTTGTTGGCTGACTAACACCGTTAATGACACACCTACCCGACACCCTCTACTTCGTGTGCGCAAAACAGAGGGAAGAAATCCTGCCTTACTTTGGCTGTGTTTGGTTAGATAGTTTGGTTTAGTTTTGATGATGTCATCAGGTGTAATGAGTGGAGAGAGATATAGAGAGAAATGAGGGAAATTGTAATGTCATCAAAACTAAAACTAAACTGAGAAACGAACAAGGCCAAATTATAATTTTCAAACAATTGGGCTAGAGGCCAAAGTTTGTAGCTTAATAGACTCTAATAAGCCCACTCTACTTAGGGGTTGTTCTACTAACTTAGTTTTTTTGGTTTTTTGATTTTTTTGGATATTTTAGTTTTGCAAAAAAACTAACTTGTTCCACTAACTTGTTCCATTAAACTAGTTTTTTGTATATTTAGGTTTGTAAAAAAAACTAACTTGTTACACTAACTAATTTTTTTGGCTTTTTAGCTTTGCAAAAAAACTAAGTGGTTTTTTGTTAGTGGAATAAGATAGTTTTTGAGTAAAAAACAAAACTGTTTTTTTTTTTTAGCGAAATGGGGCCTTATTTTAAATTAGGGGAAATTGCTTAAAAATGGAAGTAGGGGCAACTTATTGCAAACTTATGGTGTACTTTTATGGAAATTGCTCCCAACATGAAAAGGAAAATTTTAATTGCACATACATGGTACTAATTTTTGTGTGGACCAAAATACCCTTGTCTAAAAAAACCCCAGTAAACCAACCCCCTCACTCTCCCTCCTCCTACGCCCGTGTTGCACCATTCCTACATCTGTGTTGCACCATTCACGGAATGTGGTTGCACTCTTCAAAATATTAATTGCACCCGAGTTGGTCCAAATAGGGTTGCAGTCTGTTGTCAGGTCACACTTTCTGGAAATATATTCTTCTCCTTGCACCGTTCCTACGTCCGTGTTGCACCATTCATGGAATGTGGTTACACTCTTCAAAAAATTAATTGCACGCGAGTTGGTCCAAACAGGGTTGCAGTGTGTTGTCAGGTCACACTTTCTGGAAATATATTCTTCTCCTTGCACCGATCCTACATCTGTGTTGCACCATTCATGGAATGTGGTTACACTCTTCAAAAAATTAATTGCACGCGAGTTGGTCCAAACAGGGTTGCAGTGTGTTGTCAGGTCACACTTTCTGAAAATATATTCTTCTCCTTGCTCCGTTCCTACGCCTGTGTTGCACCATTCATGGAATGTGGTTGCACTCCTCAAAAAATTAATTGCACTCGAGTTGGTCCTTAAGAATGAAAAGAAATTGCATCTTCTTTGAGACATTTAACCAAACACCTTGTGTGCGTGATAAGTTTCATATAGAAGAATACCGTATACATACACGCGATAAACGACAATCACGTCACTCACTCACACAAACACCTACCGAAATACTTATAGAAGATACACATGGGAGTAGAGAACGTTCACGAGTCGGCGTCTCCTCAACAAGACATTCGTTACACCATGGAAGATAAAGATAAGGTAGAAAACGAAGCCCTAGAAATGTCTGAATCTAGATTTCATGATACTTCACCGACTGTTGGTGATAAAGACGTTGAAGTGGGAGTTAAGGAAACAGAGTTTCCTACTTATTGTTCGGAACTTGTTAGGGCTAGAGACGGCGAAGTAGCAGAGGCGCAGAAGAGACGATGGAGAGAGAACGTGATTTGGGTTTTGAAAGGAGTGGGTTTTTTTTTGGGAAATCTTACAGGTGAAGGGTATTTGGGTGAAATGTTATTTGTCTGTCCATGTATTTGCAAATGTTTTCCTCCTTACCATGTTTTTCTAATTTCGGAAAAGTACACCATGAATTTGCAATAAGTTGCCCCTACTTCCATTTTTAAGCAATTTCCATTGGTTGAAAATATTTATTGCCTCAGGTCCTCCTATGGACAAAATTGCCCTGGGAATATGTGCACGCACCTTTCCGTAAAGCGCGCCCCTCTCTCTGTCTCGCATCACTAGGAATGGCAATCTCGGCCAACCCGCCCCTATCCAACCCGTCCCCTACCCATTCGGGGATTTTTTCGGGGATCGGGTAGGGGATGGGAATTATTTTTAAAAAATTTCGGGGATCGGGTAGGGGATGGTATTGGCAGTCCCCTCCCCGATCCCCGCCCCTCCCCATTCCCCGCCCCTCCCCGCATCCCTGTTTAATATATATGTATATATTAATATATATTTATTATATTAGAAGTTTTTTAAAATTTCTTTTCTACGGTAATTCCACCAGGACCACCACAGTACTTCACACCATGACTAACTCTAAAAAGACAAACATTAGGACTGTTTTAGGACTATTTTTTTAGAGCAAACATTAGGACTGTTTTCTTATGTATATAATGAAAATATTAGCTATTTGCACCGAACAAACACTTACAGCATGACTAACTCTAAAAAAACAAACCTGCTACTTGCTTCTAATGTTTAGTAGTAATAGTTTAAGACTGTTGTTGACCTTTTATTGGTCTAACCATTCTTCCATTGTTGATTTCTGTTGGAAACTATGCAGAAAAGTGGCACTTTAAAGTGTAAGACTATTAAAAAAAAAAACCTACACATTAAAGAACAACCATTTTTGGATCCCCGATTCCCCGTGGGGATCCCCGTTCCCCGCATCGGGGCGGGGATGGAGGTTAAAATAAAATCCCCGGTGGGGATCGGGGAGGGGATGGGGATTGATATAGGTTTGGGGATCGGGGATGGAGGTAGTGGTATCCACCCCCTACCCTCCCCATTGCCATCCCTACGCATCACAGGGACCTACCCCCTCTCTACCGTTGTTCAACTTGTCCTGCTAGTCTCTTGCTAGTCTCTGCAGAAAAAAATAAAAAAAAATTGACCCCACCTTTCCTTTTAGGCAATAGTATTGATAGATAGGCCCCACATGTGCTTTTATTTTTATTTTTATTTTTATGAGGCCTCAAACCTTTGTGTACACGTGTTTTCCTGGAGTTCATAGTATTGGACATTTGGACCCATTTTGCACAGCTTTGGGTCATCCTATAAGCCCTTCATTTTCACTTGTAATTATTTCATCAATCCTAATTTTATAGCCCGCTACAAAATTACATGTAATTTTCAAACTAAAAAATTATTTACTTATAAAAATAATTTTTTTTTATCCATATAGATATTGTTGGATAGATCTCATTGAAAACTTTAATAAGGTGTAAAAAAATCTAAAAATTATATTGTAAATACATTTTTTTTAGTTTTAAAATTGCACGTAGTTTCATAGTAGACTATCAAATTGGGACGGAGGGAGTACCATTTTAACACCTTCACTGTGAATTGATTGACGATAGACTACCATTTGGTTTAGTTAAAAAACAAGTGTCCCAAATAATTTTTGGCGATTCAACTTTACCCTGATTCTCTCTCTCTCAGAAATTGGGTTTGATTTTTGTGATACGAGTTGTCAAGATGCTTTGGCAAAATATCTTTATTAAAAAAATTGCATTTGTTAATTTTACGTCGATTTTTTGTGGATTATTGGTTCGTCTCGGCAAGAGGAGTCTAAAGAATAAAAAATTATTAACTAAATAAATTTTTTGTGAATAAAGACAAAAAATAATTCAATAATCCACAAAAAAAAATTAGATTAATTTTTTCTTTAGTGAACTTTTTAAATATTTTTACAATTCTTGTTTACTTTTTAGATTCTTCTCGTCGTGACAAACCAATAATCCACAAAAAATTGACGCAAAACTAACCAATGCAAAAGAAATTTGAATAAAGACGGAAAAAAACTATTTGCTATATTTTTAGTCAAAGCACCCTGCTTGTGGAACTATACCCACTAAATTTGTTTGATTTGTGCATTTTTAGCCAAAACACCCAGCTTGAGGAACTAAACTATTAAATTTGCTTGATTTGTGCAGGAAACAGAGACCAAATTGCAACAGACCACCATATATGTCTGCTTTCCTGGCATGATGCAGAGTACATATGTATACATATTTGGAAATCTGTCTTGACGAAAACAATCGAAAAGGAAAAAAATTATGATCTAAATCCTTTTGTTTAATAAAGACGAAAATAAAACATTTTGAGTGGACAAAAATTGACTGAAACCAACAAATGCGAAAGAAATTTAACCAATAGAGACAAAAAAAATTACTTTAGGGTGAGAATAATTAACCAAAAGGGATAAGAAATTTGGGACGGGTGGAGTAATTTTTTCAAACATTTTTGGGTAAAACTTGTAATACATATTGTAAAAATTATTAGAATCTATTTTTTCAAACACGCATAAAATAGACTTTGAGAAATAATACTAGACTACAATAGATTACCATATATGTTTGCTTTGCTGGCATAATACAGAGTACAAATCAACACACATTTGGTAATCTGTTAGTGTTATTGGCATGAAACAGATGTCGGATTGTAGCAGATTACCATATATGTTTCTTTTACTGGCATGATGCAGAGTACAGATTTACACATATTTGGTAATCTGTTGCTGTTATTGGCATGAAATAGATGCTAGATTATAATAGATTACCATATATGTCTGTTTTGCTAGTATGATATAGAGTACAGAGCTGCACATATTTGGCCATCTGCTGCTGTTATTAGCATGAAATAGAAGCCAGATTGTAACAAACTATCATATATGTCTACTTTGTTGGCATGACATAGATAATACATTTACGCATATTTGGTAATCTGTTGATTTTATTGGAATTAAACATAGGCTAGATTACAACAGACTACCATATATGTTTACTTTGTAGTACTTTGTCAAGATGCCAACTAATACTGAAGTCCAAGGGAGTGCACAATACCTTCTTAAAAATATAACTCGCAAATTCTCAACTTACCTCCTAGCCTCTCAAGTTTTTTTTTTTTTGTCAAAAGAAAAGAAGAGGAAAAAAATAAGCACTCTAGTACATTTATAATGGTATTTTAGCATTATTCCTTACTTAAATATTGAATGAAAGTGGTTAAATATGAAAAATTTATGCTATTCAATTATCTATATATTTCCTTAAAAAATCATCATATAAGGGTATTTATGCCATCAATTTTTTGTATATTAGAAAAAATTGACAGATAACAATATATGTGCTAATCGGGAAAAAAAATACAAAAAGACATATGTTGTATTAACAGATGAGGTTATCTGCGCAACTAGATCTGGAAAAAATGAAAAATTCATTTTCTGGGGTTTGCCAAACAAGGCCCTTGCCGGAGGGTCAACAGATAAGGTTATTTGCGCAACCAAATCTGGAAAAAATGAAAATTTTATTTTCTATGTTAGCCAAACAAGGCCCTTCCCGGAGGGTCAACAGATTACGTTATCTGCGCCATTAGATATGAAAAAAAAATCGAAAAATTCATTATTTGTGTTAGCCAAACAAGGCCCTTGCAGTGTATTTTTGTCACCTATTGCCCAAATGTCTTGTTGGCATTATTAGAAAAGCTGATGTCCTTATTCCATTAATAATCTCTATACTATATCCTTCTAAAAAAAGCTCCCTATAATTTTTTCCAATAACCCCTCGTACGTATTGGTTTAGAGGTATGGGCCAGTCCACCACAGACTTTTACCATCTCTTGTGTCCACTTTTTTGAATTCGGTAAGCTCTCAGGTCCACTCTTCATTTTTACGGGACAAAAATGCCCCTTAAGTAAGAAGCGCATCTCTCTCTCTCTCTCTCTCTCTCTCTCTCTCTCTCTCTCTCTCTCTCTCTCTCTCTCTCTCTCTCTCTCTCTACTTCAGAAACAACTCTCTCTCTCGCCTCTCCTCTGTACAACAACCAAATCCAATCCTCAACCTACTACTCCCCTTTGGCCTCCAAACGTGAAAAGCCAAAGTATGATGACAATGAGAGGCGACGACGGCGAGAGAGGCGACAATGACAAAGAGCACTCTCTCTCTCTCTCTCTCTCTCTCTCTCTCTCTCTCTCTCTCTCTCTCTCTCTCTACATTGCGAATGCTTTTTTAGTTGGCGTTGGTGTGGAACACTTCTCTGGGGTACAGAACTAAACTGATTTTTGAGATACAAATACAAAGTTAGAATGTTGGTGCGATTTGTGTCACGCCCCAAAATGGAAATGATCGGCCGTGTGCCACGGGGCAAACCCTTGGGACACGAAGCCTAAAATAAGACAAACCATAAAATACTAAATGATTGTTCTTTATTATTAAAAAAAAATTTGTCCCAACATAAACATGGGGAAAAACCATCCCTGAACCCAACAATAAAATTGTCCACCAATGATAACAGAAGTGCAATTTACCACTTGGCCTAATAGATAAATGCCCAAAGGTTTACTACTGGTACCACTTGGCCTAATATTCACGTCATACAATAGAAAATTATCTCTTCTTTACGACACCCATTCTCCAATGTAGTACAAGCAATGCCAAAGTTTAAAATATCACTGACATCTTACTCGCAACCAAGCATAAAGAGTATACACAAACAAAAAAAAAATCTCTCTAATTATAAGTGTATAGACTCTACCAAACAAAACTCACTAAAAGCTCAAAGAAGGAAGTGGTCAAACTCATAAGCAAGATTCATAATCATGGGGTCCAAATTAATAAACCTAACATGCAAGTAAATCAAGCTCTATTGATCACTAGACTACAATATTCAATTAGCATCATCCACCAAGATTAGAAAATCAAATCACCATAATTAAACTCCTTACACTTTGAAGATATTGATATTTGTTTTAGTTTCAAGACTCGGTCTCTCAAACCTAATTCTCCGACAGTACAAAAGATAACACGACCACAATTCATGGAGTGAAATGTCTTTACTCCATCCTAGAACGTCAAGTTCAAATATCTATTTTCTAACTATGAGATCCTTTGTCACATCCAACTCCATAACAAACAAATTCTGATAATAAGTGTAATTAAGTCCTTCCAAAATGAATTTTTTTTTTCCCCGTGAAACTTCTTACTACCCTCCACAACGTTAAACCATCAGTAAATCCACATACATATACTTGAATGTCTAATCCAACTTCACCCAAGAAGTACTAGTTAAAACTAGAAATAAAAATATTTAACCACATCAATCAAATTTGTAATCAGCAAAGCTATGGAAGAATTAATACAATCTAATTCTAGGCAAACCAAGCTCTTTCAACATCTGCAATTAATATCTACTAGCCAAATAGCTTTAAAACAAAAAAAAAAACAAATTTTTACTATGCAACTCCTTAATCCTCAAAGATATTTACATTTACCACAAACTCTAAGGCCCAACATATCACCTTTTGTTATTGATCGATCTACTAATCGACTACCTTTCTTACATTGTACCATCCAAACAGTTTCATTGGACCATTCTCAAATCGGTCTTCACAAGAGTCCAAACAAATCATCAAATTCTGATTAAAACTTTAGGTAACAAGCAAGCTTCCAAATTTCATTGCATTTTCCACATATCCAACAAGGAAAGCAAGCCGAGAATTCTCAATAAATGCAGTCTAACCCGATCACCTCAACCAATGTTCAAGACGAGTACCAACAATATTGCTAAATTCCAAACGAAATCTCACTCCTTTGAAGATACCTAAAGAAAATGCCAAGGGTCATTGTATTGAGATCTACGGTGTTTATCAATTACCAATTAAACTCAATAGTGTCTTAAAAACTAATAATCGAACGAACAAGCCCCTAGTCTCACTCCCAAAAAAAAAAAAACATAGATATCACCTAAAAATCCTTGAATTCACCTTGCATCTTTAAGACTAACTCCGTGCACTAACCCAAAATTCAACCTATAGAATCCTGCCAAAAAGAGATTTTTTTTTTTGGGGGGTCAATACATAACCACGTGTCTAAATCATCCACATAAGTAAGGCTTTTGACATTTAGCCGCACATAATTTAAGAACCTCAAACCGGTAATAATCAAGTCGGTAATCTCTATTTTCACTTCAATAGAACGATAACAATTCTAATCTCCTAAGTACCTATACGATCTCCCACATCCAAGAGTTTGCACAACCACAAGATAGTGCATGTCTTTTCAACTTCAAAAGCACCAACAGAATGCTACTGCCTACGATTGAGTGCCTAATTGCCAAAAACACACCCTGACAATAAGTTGCACTTGCCTCCTAATCCAACCATGGCCCTTTCCATCCAGGCATTACCAACTAAATGGTCCCCACCTTACAAACAAAACACAGCTTATTCATATTTAGCCAAATTCTCAAAACCCAATTCTATTATCTCTAGAGAGCAATGTAGTCCAACCATAAACCACTTCCATCAATTTGTCGTCTGAGGTAAGAAATTTTTTTTTTCTCTTGTTAGAAACATTGCCTAATCCATAGTATCTACTAAGATTGAATACAAATATTCATCTTCTAACAAAACATTCCTGAACCTGTAATAAAAACATTGAGAGTATCAACCATCGGAAGAAATAAGAATCTATACAACTATAGGATATTCCAAGTGGGAAAATCTAAGGACACGCTGGCCCACACAAGTAACTAGTCCCATCCTCAACATTGACTAAACCAAATTCTCTCACATAATCTTTTTTTTTTTTTTGACCAAACATTTCCCAAACTTCAATGCTAGTATATCGAGTTCAGTAACAGACCATTGTACGAAAAAACTACTAACCAACACTCTCATAGAATGAGTTCTGGTAGAGCAAGTACTCCATAACCATCCTATCTGGTATCCAAATTCAGAATAGTCAAATTATAATATGAAAGACGTCAATAACTTACAAATTTTCTTCTTCTCGACCATAAACACAAAAACACAAACGGTGCCCAACTAGTGCGGTTAACCACGCCTATCAGACTCTGGGGACCAGGACCTCCACTAAATGAACATGATGCACCCAATGAATGCATATTTTTTTTTCTTTTCTAAACCTAGGCTCTGATACCACAATTGTCACGCCCCAAAATGGAAACAACCGGCCGTGTGCCACGAGGCAAACCCTTGGGACACGAAGCCTAAAATATAATATAAAAAAAAAAATTATCCCAACATAAACATGGGGAAAAACCATCCCTGAACCCAACAATAAAATTGTCCACCAATGATAACAGAAGTGCAATTTACCAAAAAAAGTTTAACAAAATGCAGAAGCGAATAAATAAAATTATAAAATTGTGATGCAACATCCTAAGGAGGTCGACAAAAAAAAAAAAACTCCCCAAGAAGCCACCAGAGTCCTCACCTATCGACTCGATTTGCCTGAAAATGATGTTGGAATAAATCCGTCAGCTGATAAGCTCAGTGAATTGCAAAGCACGAATAGTAAATAAAGTTTTAAAGCTGAGACAAAAAAAAAATAGATTACCATATAACATAATTTGGCATACGAGGTGTGCATCAAAACAAAAAGTTATACCCACAAATCCTTTTACCAAAAACTAGTCTCAATGGTGATCACAATACGATATCCAACAACAATGGGGAACCTCAACCAATACCAAATGCAAATAGTACCAAGAGCCAGTGAACAAATCTCTCAAAAATTGGATCCAATATCGAAACTTAGAGTCACCACGAGTAGGCAGCCCGTGGAACGTTTCCCTAAGAACGATCCGGCGAAAGTCAGCCGTTTGGCATTAGGGTCACCGGCCAGAACATGGTCTCTTCCCTAATGGCCAGAGTCACCTGCACACAGAGGATTAATTTCCCTGGACTTCCAATAATAAATGTTCCCAATAACATCCATCAAGTTCTCACCAAAAAGATAATTTCAGAACAATTAATGGTTCCAACAAAATCCACTGTATGCCAATTTTAGGAAACAACTATAAACCGTCATGTATTCCAATTAAACAATAAAGAATTTTCTAAAGAATAAATTATGGGACACGGGGAGTTTCAAAAATATACTTAACCACTCACCTGGGTCCAAAGGTAACAAAACTCGAGCACGCAAAGAGACTAGCTTGTAAACAAATACAAGATACAAAATAACTAATTGGTTCGAATATAAACTATGTAAAGAAGAATACCACATACTATTGAAACCCCCAAACCTAGTTTATTTCTAAATCTGTACTAGTATATAACCATCAGCCACCAAAATCCACTCTTAAAACAACTCCAATTCTAATAGGATAAACCATAAGACCATTTACGTGCAACATTGATGCAGCAACCAATCCAAAAACCCAAATTAATTCCCAACGTGTATTTCCCAATGGCCAATACATGGCCTAACACCAATTTTTCTCTTGTGAATCACCAACTGGGATTTCCACTACAACCCTTTGCCATCTCTCTCTCTCTCTCTCTCTCTCTCTCTCTCTCTCTCTCTCTCTCTCTCTCTCTCTCTCTCTCTCCACCAACCGTCACAATAACCGAACTCCACAAGAAAATTAAATACACGACAATGAAGTAAAAGCCAGAAACTCCTCCCCTCTAACCACGTATTCCAAAACAAAAATGATACATACACTCCCTGGGAGCCACTCCCAGCCACACCCTCTCTCACATGGAGTGTGGGGCCCAGATGTGGGGACCACACCGCATGTGAGAGAGGGTGTGGCTGGGAGTGGCTCCCAGGGAGTGTATGTATCGCCGTTCATTGCAAAATAATTGGAACAACCAAGATTATGAATACGTACCAGAATATGTAAGAGATCGGGAACGGGAGTGACTACTTCGAAGATCTTGCTCGGTTACTTCTCTCTCTCTTGCTCAACGCCTCTTAATCTCAAATGTAAACCCTAATGAATCCAAGGAATTTGTCTCTAAATATAACCCTTCAAAAGTAACTAATAGCCCACTCCAAATATTTGACCATTCACCACACACGTCAATACCCCTGTCCCACATAACTCTCACTTATCCCAAAATAAGTTAATACAATTTATATACTTGTATAACTAACCATGTTTTGAAACCGAAAATATAGTCGGACCTACTGACAAATATGCCTATATATGCCTTCTTCTTCCCTTTTTTTTTATATAGAAAAAGGTACAATTCGATACCCAACATGAAAAGTAAATTTTCTTTTGTTTAATAAAAGAGACAATTAAATGTTATACAAAATGCGAGGTCGCAACAATTTGAGAAGAGAGTGAATAGCGCAAAATTGAATTCGATGCCAAACCGCTCACGCGGAGGACTCAGTGCCTTAAGGACGAAGACCGGAAGGGGGGGGGGGGGGGGCAACTGGTGCAATGTCCAAACGTGAGGAAACCGGTTCGTATAGCCCATTCATGATCTTCTTTGTTCAACTGATGTAATTTTCGTTTGGAGAAAAAGAGTGTGAGTTCACTTATTTGGTGAAAATGGACATTTTAAAATTGTTTATGGAAAACCATGGACTGCCAACCGGTTTACTTTTGAATTAAAGAGCTTTTAAAAATGCGCAACTGTCATACTCTACGTCTTTGTTTACATAGATATGAGTCAGATAATGGACATTTGGAAATTTGTGTGGATCACAGCTATACCTCATGTTGTTATCTTTTGTAAGTTTAATAAAAGAAAAATGCTAACATGTGCCCATGTTAAGGTTGAAAAAATGTATTGAAATGTGTAAAAAGTGTATAGATATATGTGAAAGTGTATTAGAAAGTGCAAAAGATGTATAGGAGTGTGTGTTTTCTTTGTTTGTTTTTGTGCATATTGTGTGCCCATTGGACACACGTTAGCAAGACCCGCGATATTAATTTTTTAGTTTTCTTTGATTCCTCTCTTCAATACGAACTAATAATTCAAAAAAAAAAATCACGCAATACTAACAAATAGAAATTTCTATGGATAAAGACGAAAAAAGAAGAAGAAGATAAGTGGGTTATTAACTTATACTTGGCCTTAGGCCTTTAGCCACAAATAAATAAGAATAGATAAGTTGATCTATTTATAAATAAGAGCAGCCTAGAGTATAAATATAAACAGATAAATTCATCTGTTAAAATTTACTACTAATTCAAATAAAATTATGTGAACATATAAATTTATCTGTTGAACAAATAAGTTCATATATTATTATGTAAATAAGAACATATAAATTATCTGTTATATATATGTAATCAAATATACCTAGGAAAAAAAAAAGAACGGATAAGTACATCTCTTGAGATTTAAGACAAATTTACAGTGTAAATAAGAATAGATAAATTCATCTGTTATCTGTTGTGTAAACAAGCACATATAAGTTCATATGTTGAAATTGAATACTAATCAAGGTTCTGAATCTCGTACCGGCTAGGGTACTAGTTTTCCTACAGGTACGGTACCGGTATCGGCTGGTACCAGATACCGTTTCGGATTTAGCGGTATTTTATATATATGTATATATTCTCATAGATTTTTTCCTATATCCAACCAAGAAATAAAAAAAGCAGGAAAAATAAATTATCAGTAGACAACAAATATCATAAAATAAGGTTTATGTATATATTTACAAACTTCATTTACCATATGTAAGATATTATTTAGGAAAATTAGATAGGACGACACAAAAATTAAAGGAACCCAAAATTAGTGTAAACACGTAGGAAAAATACCCCAAATAATGAACAATATGCCAAAAGAGGTGTGGTGTCTAACTCTAAAAATTACTGTACCCAACTCCCAATTAAAGAGAACAAGTGTTCACACTTTTTTTGACATGTTCATGCATTTGATATTTTGAATGAAAGAAAAGGGTAACTTGGTCCTTGTAATATTTTAGGGTTTCAACCTTCCAAAACCTTATCTAGCAAAACAGCGGCAGCTATTTCTCTTTGATACGGCTAAGCTGCTTCTCTTCTCTACTACTGCTTCTCTCTCGATCTCTCTTTGTGGCTGCAAATGCTTACGGAATACAAAACCTTGCATTTTAGTGTTTTCGTCTCTCTCTCTCTCTCTCTCTCTCTCTCTCTCTCTCTCACACACACACACACACACACAATCATGGCAAAACATGCATCGCCCTTCCTCCCTCTCGATCTCTCTCTGTGGCTGCGATCTGAGGAAGATCTGTTTGTAGAAGCCAGTCCAAATCCGTTCAACAAAGTACCGGACGAAATCAGCGGTACCACCATCTCGCCCGGTATTGGCCGGAATTGCCGGTACTCGCCGGTATTGGCCGGTATTAGAGCCGGAACGGTATTGAAGGTCTAGAGTACCGGTTTTGGGCAAATCCAGTACGTACCGGCCGATACGGTACGAGATTCAAAACCTTGATACTGATTTACAGTGTAAACAAGAACAGATAAGTTCATCTACTGTGTAAAAAATAAGAGATAAGTTCATCTGTTAACTTGTCTGCTGTGTAAATAATAAGAGATAAGTTCATATGTTGAAATTTAAGACTGTAATTTACAATATAAATAAGAACATATAAGTTCGTCTGTTGTGTAAATTAGAAAAGACAAGTTTATCTATTGAAATTGAAGACTATTTTTACAATATAAATAAGAATAGATAAGTTCATCTGTTGAAATTGAAGACTAATTCACAATGTAAACAAGAATAGATAAGTTCATCTGTTGTGTTCAGATGAGTTCATCTGTTCAAATTCAACACTAATTTATAGTGTAAATAAGAATAGATATGTTCATCTGTTAAATTTAAGACTAATTTACAATGTAAATAGGAACAGATAAGTGTATCTGCTGTGTAAATAAGAAGAGACAAGTTCATCTGTTGAATTGAAGACTAATTTACTTCACGCCGCTAGACCCACGTTCTGCCTTTCTTCCCCATGCACATAGATGGCGCTGAAAAATCACCAACATCAATTGCGGGGGGGAGAAGATGAGTAAAAAAGAGGGTAGGAGGAACTTTTTGACTTTTGATTTTTCATTTTCCCATTTTGATTAACAAAAAGAACTAAAAAAAATGTATTCTGCACATATCCAAACACTACTCATGTTGAAAAATGCATTATGCACAGTTTCACCCAAACATTCTACCATGCTCCTGTTAGTGTAAACCATGCTCAAAGTTTGAACATATTAGTGATACACCTCATCAGGTTTAATCATTGTTTAATCATTGTTTTCACTTCATATTGGTCCGTAAGGCTTTTGACCTAGTCTTGGGGGGATGCCCTTGGCATTTTTTGATCCCCTTGGGGAGGGGGCGTCCTCCCACAAATTGAGTTGTCGTGATTGCATAGGACTGCTTGATGTTGTTATGCACAACCTGATTTTGAAAGTCTTCATCTCCACATGTCAAGCTGCATGGAAGTTCTTCTGCTAATATGAGATATTGCTTGTGTGTTACCAACCCGATTCTCCTAGATTGCAGCAACTAAGCTGCCATGACTGCATAGGACTGCTTTAAGTTGTTATGCAGAACCTGATTTTGGAAGTCTTCATCTCCACATGTCAAGCTGCATGGATGTTTTTCTACTAAACTTAATGTGTGTTACCAATATGAGATACTGCTGTGCTTTCAGTGATGAGCCACCAGTGATGAACTTCTGATCCTGTGGTTCTCTATACTTACTACCCTTTGTAACTCCCTATGGGGGGTTGTCCCAATTTGTTCCTATTAATGCTACTTTCACTACTTAGTTTAAGTTCCCTGATTTTTAGTGTTTCTCCTTCATCCTTTTGATGAGGGAGAAACACTTTACTCCTCCCTATGTTGCCACTTGGCCTTCCCCACTTTTTATCTCTTTCTTTCTTCTTTTCTTTTCTTTTGCTTTGTCCTCCTATGGTATGTCCCCTGTAAGTTGTATATTTGGTTAGCCATTTTTATTTTCACGCTTATTTACCCAAAAAAAAAATTCAAAATACATTCTGTCCATAATTTAAAAAGCCAAAAAGTTAAAAATGAAAAGTCAAAATGTAGGCTCCCAAACACCCCATAAATATTCATGCAACTATTACAGCAATATTTTTTGTCGCATAAAGGTTTAAAAGTCAGATTTTCTAATAATCGCAATTAAAAAAACTTAATTATAGTATAGGCTAGAAATAGCCTTTGGGTATACCAAAATTTGGTGTGGTGTATTACACTCTAGTCCAGTCCGAAAGAGCACTGCACCGACCCTTCTTTTAAAGCTTTTTCTCTGCCCAATAACTCTTTAAACATTGTTCTCTTCCCAAAATGGTGTTTACTCCTATGAAGAAAAGACGGGTAGGCAATACTCTCCGGCTTAATATTTGAAGACTGGTGTGCATCAGTTCAAAAAAAGACAGGTGTGCTTGCAGAACTCTCCGGCCGATATTTGCAAACGAAAAATATCTTCATCGAAATATTTTAAAAGGCAAGTTTGGCTCCTTCGATCTTCTTCTTCCCTCTATTTCCACACGCTTTTTTGTCATTCAGAGGCTCTCTCTATGTGCGCCGGTAATTGCCGAAACTCACGGGTGCCGTTGGAACCTGCCGAGAAACCACTCACCGCGAGCGTGGTTGGTAGATTGGAACAAGTGGGTCCCGCCAAAGCTGATATAGGCCCAATGTTTCGCACAGATCAGTTCGTCTTCCGTTGTCTTGTGCACTACGTGCTCAATCACGCGTCATGGCCACTGATTCAAGTAGATTGAGTTTTTTATTCAAGGCTAAACTTGTACTTTGGTTATATAGTGGATTGGGGACCTTTTGAAATTACAAGGTGGATCCGAGACTTTATTGAGTTTTCCAATTGATTTTACGGAGAAAATATAGTTTCAATAAAATCTAGTTTTGTTTGGAGGTGTGATAAAACCACATTATTTTTCCAATTGATAAAATCTAAGTTTGATAACGGTGTTTTTCAATGATTTTATGAGATAAAATCTAGTTTTGATAGAATCTAATTTTGCCAAAATCAATTGAGGATCCTAGATTTTATCAAAACTAGATTTTATGAGATAAAATCATTTGGAAAACTCATAGCACATGTTAGCATTTTCCTTTGTAATTTTATGCTTCAACTACCATGTGCCTACTCTTTTATGTGTTTCTGTGTTTTAGATTTTTTATTTTTTAGTGCTCCTCGGTGAGAGAGTCTTGCTATGGCTACTGGAGATTTTTTTTTTTCCTTTAGGGCATCTCCAGTAGACTCAACTACATCCTCAACAAATTGCCTAGAAAATGTGTCATACACTAATATAACTAAACAAAAAATATCACCTCTACACAACAAACTAGCCATTTCACTCAACAAAATAAAAATAAAAAATACAACCACATATATAGCAGACCCACTGCACGACCACTGCACCAGACCCTCCGCCACCACCGCACCAAATCCATCGCCACCATCAGGCCAAACCAAAATTCGGCCAAAACAACACACACAGAGACATGCACACAATAAGGCTCAGATATGTAAGAATCATCACTGCCTTCGGCCATGGTCCTCCGAGTTGCCCCACCATGAAATTCGTCCAAAATCCAGCCTCCATCACCGACGATCTTTGATGAAGGGAAGAAGATGTGTGTGTGTGTGTGTGAGAGAGAGAGAGAGAGAGAGAGAATTTTCACCGGCCGGAGTCAAACGGCACCGTTGCGGCGATGTTGGGATGAGGGCTACTAGAAAATAGCGAGCCAGTGGGCTTGCTTAAAGGGTGCCATTTTTCGGGGGGGGGGGGGGGGGGGGGGGGGGGGGAAACCTCGCCACTTTGGTCTCGCCGGAGCAATGGCGAGACAGTTGGAGATGCTCTTAGTGTTCTTTGTATTTCTTTGTTTGAGCTTCAATGAAATGAGTACCCTTTATTGGGAAAAAAACTACCGCGTGCCTAGTGGTTGTGCACGGTTCGAGTCGGGTTTGTACCGTACCACATCATACACCCGACCCGAGCATCTCGGGTTGAGAAAAAACACACCTGCATCCAAACCAAACATGCTTCAAAACCTAACCAATCGGGTTGCGGTCGGTTTTCTGGGGTCAAAACAAAATAAATACTCCCCCCCCCCCCCCCCCCCATCTTTTCCGCGTTCAAACCAAAATAAATACTCCCTCCATCCCAAATTGCTAGTTCTTCTTTCCATTTTGGGATGTCCCAAAATATTAGTCCCATTCCTAAAAATATCCATCAAAATATGGTCACTTTTCCCTTTTTACCCTTAAAAGTACTTTTTCCATCTCAATTGGCTTGTCCATTATCTTTTATTTTATAATGGTTCTCATGATTTTGAAAACTTTGTATAATAAAAATAATTGATATCCATCAAATAAGATTCCATATTGCATATGTTTTGAGTTTCATATAACAAATTAGCCCCACAAAATTGGCTACAATAATATTGACTGGACTTAGGGGCATAAACATAAAAGACAATACAAAGTTTTCACTCCCCTTACAAACTCACTTCCCCAAAAGGGGCAAGCAAATCCGGGAGGTGTTGTGCGGCAAAATTACATCATTTTGCTCATTTTCTTGGTGCACATCCAAAGCTTCCAAGGGCCCTATTTGCTAGAGTTAATTTTGGGGTTCAATTTTTAGGGGATTTAGGCTTTTTGGGGCAGGGTATAGTGGGTTTAGGCACTTTGGGTTTAAGGTTTAGGCCCTCTATAGTGGTTTTTCTTCCTCCAAACAAGGCCTTTGGAAGCTTCAGAGGTGCGCCAAAAAATCAAGCAAAATGACATAGTTTTGCCGCACAACACCTACAGCATAGCGATCCAAATAAACACTCTCATATGTCTCCGTCCACATACAAATAGGAGGCGGATTTCAAAGATTCAAAGACACCGGTTCAGTTCATCTTCACACTCTTTTCAGAAAGAGTGCGCGAAAGAGAGAGAGAGAGAGAGAGAGAGAGAGAGAGAGAGAGAGAGAGAGAACAAAGGAAGAGACTGGATTTAAATTTTTCCAAAGAGTGAAAAGAGAGAGAGAAAAAAGTATCAACCTCTTGGCAAGGAAAGAGAATGTGTGGCAATAGAGAGAAAGGGGAAGGGAGTGGTTTTATTGGGGGGTGTGTTGAGTGATTTTTTTAGATGGAAATAATGTGTGGGTGGTGGAAAGTACTACCTACAGTTGTACATTACATGCAGGCCATGGAAAAAAGAGTTAAAGAGAGTACATGAATTTATTCGTCACCGTGAACAATGCATTGGAAATACACGCATACTGCAGCAGCAGTATAATTACACGCTTACACTAAGTGAAAGGAAAAGAAAGATGACTTGACCATGCATACAAATTACTTATATTGCATGCGTAAGATATGCATCGATCGGGTCGAGTTCGTCGAATTAGGAATATAATGACTTGTTATCAGAACCGACACCCGAGTTTCCATGAGTTGCATACCCGAATCCAACCGAATCTGAAGATAGAACGACAGAAACTCAGTGGTTCGGTTCAGTTGGGTGGATTGACTGGATCCTCATCACCCCTAGTTTCAACAATTTTAGAGTACAATAGCAAAAAGATTTAAAAAAATAATAAGTTAACAGATTTTTTTTTCCCAGTAAATTAATAGAGTTTGTGTTGTAAGTTGGAGTGACAACTTTGAAAACTACAAACTTAAGTCATCAAATTGCCACATAAGTCAGCAAAAGTAAAATTTGATGAAATAATTAGATGAGTGGCTTGGAGATTGTCTGATGGAGAGGAAGGGATGATTTTCCATTTTCTCTAAAAGTGCTAAAACTCCTAATAAGTCAAAATACGGATTTCAAGATAGATCACCTTTTCACATGCATTAGCTAGTTGGAGATGCTCCAATGGAGAGGAACGGTTGGTTTTCCATTTTCTTTAAAAGTGCTAAAACTTTTTAAATGTCTAAATACGAATTTTGAGACATGTCATCTTTTCGCATACATCAACTATTTTTAACCTTTTTATAGTTATTTTAGCACTTTTAGCAAAAATGAAAAACCACTCCGAAGTTAATGGAGTTCTTGATGTTGATGGATTGGGAAGAGTTTCTCATAGCAACTTATTTTTACTCAAAAATTTGAGTCTTACTCAATTTGGTATGGATTTGACTAAAGGAATTGTCACGCCGTCAATTTTCAACACATTAATAGTACCATTTCCATAACTCAATATATGATATCATCCCACATCATTCTCCCAAAATAAGATTAAGCTTGTCAGTGGAAGTCCTTAGATTACGAATAATGCTAGGTACACTTCCGGGTTGCACACCCGGGTACACTTCCGGGTATTTTGGGTCCAAAACGACGCCGTTTTGGACCCGGGTCAAACTTATAAAAAAAAAAAAAAAACGTGAAATCTGAATGTTATCACGTCTCCTTCCCTTTAGTCGTTACAGAGAGAGGGAGAGGGAGAAGGAGAGAGAAGAGGGTTACGCGAACACCACCACCACTGCCTCAAAGCTCGGCGAACACCATCACCATCGGCTCTACCTCCGGCAACCACCTCCAGCTTGCGAAAACCGACCGACCACTGGTAGAATTTGTTCAAACCTCAAAAAATCATCCTTCCAGAAAAATCAGACCCTCTAGGGTTTCGATTTCTTCGATTTCGAAAGGTTAGTGTTGTTCCAGGTCTCTCTTCTTCTTCTTCTTCTTCTTCTTCTTCTTCTTCTTCTTCTTCTCTCAATTCGAGTTGCTGGAAAAAGAAAAAAAAAAAACCTAATTCAAAAAAGTTTCCCCTAACCTAATCTTAAGTTCTTCCAAATATTTGATATCAATTTGATTAACTCTCATTTGATATCATTGCAGATATAGTAAGAAACCCATTTGGAGACTTGCCGGTGCACCATCAACGGTGTTGTTCAATTTGAAATCAATAAACTGGGAACAAAATGGGAGGCTTTGTTATTCATACTTGATTTAACTAAGTTCTCTTATTTACAATGCAAGTAGATGGTTGGTTGCACCATTAGATTGCCTATTTTGAAGCTCCATTAAGTCATTTTTTCTATATCTCTGTCTGATAACCTGCTGGCAAATTGTTTTGATGCCTCTGGAATGTGGTGTGAAAGTTTTTGCTGGGTGACTCATGGTAATGATAGCAAGTATGTAAACTCTGAGAACAAGCAAATTATGTTTCTGGAGCCAATGTATATTGTTGAGCATACCCATAGAGTTCTTATTCTTTTCCTCAGTTATTTCATCTGGTGCTCACTCAGTCCTTTCTTTAGTTCAAATGTTATCATTTAGTCATTGTACAACATTCTAGTTACGCCTGTTGTTTCTTCTTGTCAAAAAGAAGTGTCTTGAAAATCAATCACAAAGGCTATCCTTAGCACCATAAATTTAATTGGTTTAAAGATCAAGGGACCCTTTCAAAAAAAATTCAGGAAAAAAACATTAAATCCAATCCCCTGTCGTTTATTCTTTCGTTCAGTGTTCATTCATTGTGTTCTTCCTCTAACAAGATATGTGCATATCCCCTGTCATTTCATGTTTGATTTCAGCAAAAGACCTCTGAATTTGTTAGAGTGATCAAGTTTTTGGATGAGATGAAAGAAACCAGATATTCTCAAGCCTTTTGATCGATGTTTCTGGATCACCAAGTGGAGCAGTGGCTGCGGAGGCCAAGAGAACTCATGCTGCTTGGGTTGCACACTGCATAACACACTGCAAGCTACAGTTTTGTGCAAGATCAGCCAAGTCCCCCAACAAGTAGCAGCATTGGTAGAGGCAACTCAAGTGAAAGTAAGTAGCCCAAGGATCAACAATCACAGCAATCTTGGAAGCACCAAACAGCTAGAACACTTCTTCATTTGTAGGAGGAGGTGGCTGCTCTTCAGTCAGTACTTGAGGAGCGATTATATTAAACCTCTGAAGAAGATATGAGACCGAGAAGACAAGGAGTGACGATGATGCAAGGAAGATAGATGTTAAATCTTAAATGTGATTACCAATATAGGCTTGTACATAGGATTACGATAGATGTTAATTGTGATGATATCTTGGCTTGAGGCCATTTTGTAAAACATTTTGTATTCATGGCAATCAATTGATACTTCATGACATGCCTTATGTTCTATCTCTTTTATTCTATTGTCAAAGTCTTTTTATTCTCTTTTGGATTATGTATGGATAAGTAGGATGACAATAACCTCAACATGAGGTTTGAATATGCTATTTTTGTTGCTCTCTGATGTTGTTCTGACTGTATTTGAGACGCTATGACGTCAAGCTACGACACAATACAAAGGGACCCTGTCAAAAAAATTTCAGAAATTTAGTCACTGATATGGTAAAAACCAACTTAATTGCATTTCCTTTCCCTTTCTAATTAGTCTTTGATAAAGAAGTTCCTTCACAGCAAACCTATTACACCCTTGCAGTAAAAAGCTCTTCTAAAAGAAGTTCCTTCATAAGGATATATCAGGAACAACGAAATGAGCTTCACCAATGCAGTAAGAAGCTTTTCTAATTAAGCATTTTCAAATGTTAATGTCAAAATTATGCAGTGATAAATGGTTTAGTTTATCTTCCATTTTTTCAAGTGAATCAAGAACCCGTATTTCCAATGAAAGCAAGGGATACGGACACGGAATACGCACAGAGGATACAGATACGAAATATGGACATGGGATATGGATAATTACACCATTGCAACATTCAGAAATACAAATTACCCATAAAATTTTAATACATGCAACAACCATATGTTCTTCTCAACCTGATTAATACAAGCCATATATTCTCCTCATCACCATAAAATGAAGCTTTTTCAATACACTAAAACTACTCTTCACCAATGTCCGTTGCATTCAATCTTTCCAAATAACTTTGTTGTCCTCCGCATCCCTGACCTTGACTTTGCAGCAAACTTGGTTGTGATCCTCCCTGGTACTCGAAACTACTTGATTGACCTCTCCAAAGTTGACCATTGAATAAACTTGCCATGTTGCTTTGCGAACTCGGAAAAGAAGGCATAAATTGGGCCATGCTTGTTCCGGTTGGGCAAAAAGGTGGAGAAAATGGGAACATACTTCCGCCTTGTGCTATATTTCCTTGCATAGTATGGGGCATCATGTTTGGTCACATTGAATGGCCCATGAAACTTGGGTGACCCTGCCCAAAATAAATAAGGATTATCAATAACTTTTACATGACAAGGAATTGTGCAATTCAAAAATAAAGTTTCTTACGATACTCTTTTGTGTCCTGATCTCATGGCCAACCACATTCTTCTCAACCTGCTGAAATTTGCAAATAATATTAGTATTACAAATGCATCCAATAAATCTATATGTCCATATTAACTAGAAAGCAACAAATAAAAAAAAAACTTATACCTTGTCTTTTTCTTTGGACAATGCATATAAGCTTCCTCCGGTGTGTCGAATGCCATTCCCTCCTTCAGTTCTTCAACTCTATTTTCACAATTTTCAGGTTGCTTGCTTTCCATCCTGAGTATTATTTATCTCTTGGTTTGAAGGACCACTCCATAATCTCTTCTTCGTCTTCATTGTCTCCACTCCATACATGCTCTTCTTCACACTCTTTGTTTAAATGAATAGACTCCGGCGACATCATCTACTAGTTCAAAAACAAAGGAAAATAATTAGGTACATACCAAATATAGTTTATCAGATGCAAAAAAATGTTCTAAGTTGGGTTAGCAAAATCACTAATCAAAGGACAGTTTTTGCCATTTTGATGAATGTCTAACAATCTGGAAGAAGTTCTCTGATGAATGTCGACAAAGTATTATGATTACCATTTTTTTTTTTTACAGATCTTATTTTGATGTACCCTCAGCCAATCATCATTATAGACAGAATTCACCACTCCTCACTCTTCTCATTAGACATCTCTTACATATTGGTATTCATTTAAGAAAGAGAAGAACAAATTGAAATACTGTCATAACAAAGCCAATATGTTTTAGTTCAAATTCTTATTCAGTAATTCAACTGCTATTAGACATCAAAATTTCCTAAAAAATCCCAAATCCATTATCCATTGAAGAACACCACTCCAATAACAAAAATATTCCTGCTAACTCTAACTACACCATTATTTGCATTGTGAAGTGAAGCAAAACTAAAAAAATTCCAACAAATCCAGTATTTGTTCAAAAATCTGAATGAAATACAGTGTACCATTCAGATTAGGGTTTCTAAATTGAAACCCTAGTTTTTGTTCAAAAAATACCAACGAGAAAGAGATCACGTGAGAGAGATAGGGAGTGAGAGAGACCTTCGAAGCTTGTACTTGCGATTCGAAGCTCGTCGGCGCGATTCGAAGCTGTTCTGCGTGCTATAAAGTTGTTCCAACCTCGCCGGAGATGGAGACAGCCAGAGCAACGACGGCTGGTGGTGCGGCAGCGGTGGTGGGGAATGTGGTCGCTTGGGTGGGTCGGCGCCTCTCTCAAATTGCTCTCTGTGTTTTGACGGGGGAAATGGGAGGAAGAATGAAGCAGCCAAAATTTGAAATCTCGCTTCCTTTTTTTTTTCTTTTTTTTTCCTCCTTGACCCGCCTCCAAAACGACGTCGTTTTGGAGGTTTTTTACCCGGAAGTGGTACCCGGGAGTTTACCTAGCATTATTCTTAGATTACAACCTAAAGTGTTGTGGGTATTTAAAGAAAATTTAAAGTTAATAGGTTTACATCCAACAACAAGTCGAAAGTAACAAATTTAATTACAATTTAAACTTTCAAAATTAAAGTTTAATGACGGAATAACTTTGCCCAGTAAGAAATCTTTGATAAACTCTACATGTATGTGAGATGCTATGACAGGGAAATGAAGCATTCAAGATTTATTACGTTCAATGTGAAATAAAAAGGAACACCACATCAAATAGTTAAATCTCAGGTTCCTAAGTACACAACACGTTAACCATTTCCTACTCAATATCAACCCACCATTTCTGTTAACCCTTCCTTAAAATCTCAATTCATACATAGGTGTTTCAATCTGAGCATTTGGGACTTCGTCTCCCTTGTCGAGTGAGTGGGGACCTCATGACTCCTGCCAAGCTGATTAGGGACCTCGTGACCCCTGCCCAGTAGGGATGGCAATGGGGAGGGTAGGGGGTGGATACCACTACCTCCATCCCCGATCCCCGAACCTATATCAATCCCCATCCCCTCCCCGATCCCCACCGGGGATTTTATTTTAACCTTCATCCTGCCCCGATGCGGGGAACGGGGATCCCCACGGGGAATCAGGGATCCAAAAATAGTTGCTCTTTAATGTGTAGGTTTTTTTTTTTTAATAGTCTTACACTTTAAAGTGAATCAGCTTGCTACTGTCCCAAAAGCTCGAATTGTTTGGAACTTTGCCCAATATGTACATCCAGCACTTCCATCACGTGCTACTGAAGAGTTAACACTTCCATCACATCACATGCAATCCACTAGAAGAGTTTACCATGTGAGATCACAAATTAATATGAACAAATGGAGTGCACAATCAAATATCAAAACAACTTTTCTGTAAATCCGGAATAGATAAATTTTAAGTTATGACTTATGAGTTATGACCAGTCCAGTAGTCCACTGACCAGGGTTATAGATAGACGGGCCGGGCGGCTGTGGTGGAAAATAAATTTTAAAAACTTATAATATAATAAATATTATATATATATATATATATATATATACAGGGGCGGTTCCATGGACACAACAAATAACACAACATTTGACACAACAATAATCGGAGCCCCACGCTTATAATCGGACCCGATCAAGTTGTTTAAAATATATTTTTAAGATTACCTGTAAAAAATCAACTCATTTGGATATCGGTAAAGGCTTGATCGGTTCATTCAAATTTATCCTGTAAAATCTGACAGGAATCAACTAAATGAACTGATCAAGCCCTTACCGATATCCAAATGAGTTAATTTTTTACAGATAATCTTAAAAACATATTTTAGATAAATTGAGCGGCTCCGATCATTCGCATGGGGTTCAAAAAAAAGAATTTGTGTCAAATGTTGTGTTATTCGTTGTGTTAACGGAACCGCCCCCATATATATATATATATATATATATATATATATATATATATATATGTGAACGGGGATGCGGGGAGGGGCGGGGATCGGGTAGGGGACTGACAATACCATCCCCTACCCGATCCCCGCAATCTTTTAAAAATAATCCCCATCCCCTACCCGATCCCCAAAAAAATTCCCGAATCCCCTTCCGAATGGGTAGGGGACGGGTTGGATAGGGGCAGGTCGGCCGAAATTGCCATCCCTATTGCCCAGCATCACACCCAATGGTGGACCTAGTACCTCATTCCTTAATTTATTCATTCACATTTCCTTGACATACACGCACATATTGTAGGGGTCCGGATGTACCGAGCACCTAACTGACTTTAAGAGACACCTCTTCGAATGTCACCGAGAGACTATCTTTGAGGGACTCTTCGGTGAACGGTTCAACCTATGCAAAATAGACAAGTAGGGTTTCGGTCCCTCGTCTCGGAGTTCGCCGAGACCTTTCCTATGTTTGGCTCAATAATAAATTTTCAGAGTTAAAACCAAAAAAGACTTCGGGGATTGCCCGAAGGATGACATAAACCGACTTCATGATGTGAATAAAATGTCGAGAGGCTCGATGCTGAGTCAGCAGAGCAGTTAATGCTGCATGTGCCTGTTACAAACCGCGATCATGACGAATGACGTCATCCGAACGGTTATGACACGTGTAGCAATTTCACTGGAGGCATGTGATTACAGAATATTCTATCGGGTTCGTCATCGTGACGTCAGCCGAACGGGAAAGTCACATGACGAGCATAGCTGAGCTTGGAGGCCAAGCCAAGGTTCACCTATAAAAGGTAAACTTCATCACCTAGAAAAGGTATGCACAACTCTCTCCAAAACCCTAGATCTACTGCATTTCGTCTTTCATCTACTAACTTGACTGTCGGAGTGCCGTTCTGGACTCAACGGTCCAGTCCGGCGCTAACGGTTTGCTGAGTGTGCAGGCCTAGGTATAGCTCGAGGGTGAAGATCACGTCTCCGTCGCTGATCATTATCAGAAAGAGCTACCGGTGAAAGAGGGCTCCACAATTGGCGACTCTGCTGGGGAAAGAACGATCTCGTGACTCTTCTCCGGCGTCTTTCTCTTCCTTTTGGAGAACTCTTCTTCCTTCTACAGCTCTTTCACGGCGATCGTTGAAGACGACGGAACCGCCGGTCTGGCAGCAGGAGAAAAACCCCGGTGGTGGCTCTCGGGTGGGCATCGTCACCCACCCCATTTCAGGCTTCACACAGAGCCCAAATCCTCTGGATATTGTGCAGCAAATGCAGGAGCAAATGGCTGCCATGACGGCTCAGATTGAAGCTCTGACGAAGAAACAACCCACCGCCTCAGCCTCTCGATCAGGGGCGTCGAGGCGACGGCGCAAGGCGGCGGCAGTGGCTCAGGCAACACAACCTACTCACCATACCCAACGCCCTTCGGCCAAAGATCGTCTGGGCCAGCCCTTCATCGTTACCGACGCCTCGGGACGAGTGATTCCACCAAGACGGCAAACCCCCTCTCCGAGAAGGCGTTCATAAATTGTGCGAACAGACCGCACCGCTCGGATGGGAGGCCACTCTTCTTCCAGTTCTCAGTCTACGACGGGGCGTTCTGGGTCCCAAGCATCACGCCGTAACAACGAAGGCGATGATGTTAACCGTGGGAAGGCTCCGATGGAATATGCTACGGATGGCCGAGAGATCATCCGTAGCGGATCAACGGAGCACGATCGCCAACAGGAGTGCGATGATTGCCACAAAGGGCATGTAGACCGAGAACCTACCACCAAGATCGAAGTCCTCGGAGACATCGAGAAACTCAACACTTTCCTGAGTACGACATGGATGATACCGGCGATTATATTATCGTTCGAGACCCACGTACCGGAGAGTCAAAACGATACCGAGCGGAGATAGATCCTCCTCAAGCCAAAAGCTCTGGGAAAAGAAAGGAGCACGCTGCAGATCTCGGAGTGAATGACAAGCGGCACAAACTGAACTGCCAAAAGGACGTTCAACACTGGCAAGGCCTACGAGGCCCCTCGTTCGTCCGAGAAACTGGCTGAATCGAGGCTCCGAAAAATACAAGACTCGCCGTTCACTCGGGAAATCCAGGAGGCTCAGCCCCCAAGGAACTTCACTGTCCCTAAATTCACGAAATATGATGCTAAGTCTGACGCGGTGATGCACCTTGTACACTACTGACAGCTTATGGGACTCTATGGCTATGATGAGGCCATGATGTGTAAGGCCTTTCCGGTCAGCCTACAAGGGATCGGTTTGGTTTGGTTTAACCAGCTACAACCAGGCTCCATCGGTTCGTTTGAAGAATTGGAAGAGGCCTTCACTGCTCGGTTTGTGACAAACAGCATACAACCAAGAACGATTGACGCGCTCGTCGGTCTTAAAAGACAATCTGGAGAAAAATTGAGGGTCTACTGCCGAGCGGTACTGGGAAATATACAATGACATTGAGAACTGTGACCAGCAGATGGCTGCCACATCCTTCAAGTACGGTTTGGACAAGACCTCGGCAATCTTTGAAGAACTAATGCTCAACCCTCCGGCCAACATGAGCCGATTGATGGAAACCATTGAAAAATTCGCTCAGCTGGATGAGATCATATCTGAGAGAAAATTATCAAGGACCGCGGGAAATCACAAGGCAAGTAATGCTGATTACTCGGGAAAAAAGCAAGTTAACACGGTCAAATCAGTGAATGAAAAAGGATGGAAGAGGGACCGCGACTCGTGGAGGGAAAGGGAACCGGTCAGGGAACGGGAACAGAAACCTAACGAGTTCGTTGGTATAACGACGATATTCAACCAACCACTTTACAAGCTAATCAGAGCCATCAATCGGGAACCATGGTTCACCTGGCCGACCAACAAGCTGGGAACGGCCGAGGGCCAGCCAGATGATTGCAAGGTAAAATGTACTTATCACAATGAGCTGGGACACTACACCACTGCGTGCCAGCCCTTCAAGGAATTCTTGGAAAGGCAGATCACGCAGGGTGTAGACGGCCCACGGAGATTCGGTGCGGTTAGTGTTTTAAAAAAAAAAAAAAAAAAGGATTGATTGTTTGTTAGAGTCGCCACCCGGATTTGAGGTCTGAACCCGAGAAACCGATAAAAATATGACTCGTTGCCCATTAAAAAAAAAGGATTTTACTGATCTTGATAAAACCAAAGATTTCTCGGATTCGAGGGTTTGGTTACAAGAGGGGAAGGGTTTTACGGCACCCCTCTCGCCCGATCCGTGAACCGGCCTCTACTCAATGTTTTTGTGGGATTTTGAAAATGTTTGAAATTGGACTCTATTCACGAAAACGGGAATTGGGAACGGGGATCACATAAACAATAAAAAAATAAAATAAAATGTATATCTAAAGTGGGTGCTTGTGCTCGATGTTTTTCATGAGTGATGATGATGACCACGAGTGAAATCATACAAATATTTACAAGAAATGAGAAAATACAGAAACTATACAACACTTCATGAAAATACAAACATTGAGGTCCAAATAAACTGTTTTGCACACTGGATTCCAGGATAGGGATTGAGCGCTCAACCTCTTCAAACCAGTTTGAGCGCTCAAGGATCATAGGTTGAGCGCTCAAACCAGTTCCTGGCTTCTATGAAATTACACCCTTTTATAACTTCTTTGTGAGGTTGATCACTTGTTAAGGACTTTCTCAGGAGAAACAGGTAAGAGTAAATCGATCGACCTCATAAAGAAGAATGAAAAGAACATAATTTCGATGAATCAACAAGGAAATGTTTGAAAATAAAGGAAAGGAGGGAAATCCAGATCTTGAGCATAACCACAATAACTCACACACACAATTAACAAGTTACACCAGGATCCATCATCGAATCAACGAATAATCCGCAAACTGCTCAAGAACAGCTTGAGCACTCAAGTTAACGACATTGAGCGCTCAAGCCATATTCTGGCTCTCTGATTTCTGGCTTTAAAATAGATGCTCGATGATTCTCAGGATTTTGAAAGCTTAAAACAAGAGTAACAGAAGATGATCCAGTCACTGTTTTGCATTCAAAATGTAATTTTACAAAGATATTGATCTTTGATCATCAGAATATAGTTAACTAAAGTTCATGCATGTGATTTTGAAGTAGAAATAAGTTTTTACTTTTTTTTAGAAGGCTACATAAACATAGTTAACTTCCTGAATAATGATCAGAACCAAGAGAGCACGAAAATCAGCGAAACAGAAACTTATTCAAAACTGGGCTTGAGCGCTCAAGGCTTGAGGCTTGAGCGCTCAACCCCCATTGCAACTGCAAAATTGAAAAATGTTTTTGAACAATGTTTAGACCTCTGTGAATTCAAGGCAAGTACAAAGAACTTGCTTGAACTCACTGGTCTTCCTCAGAGGACCCAAAACAGTGAATATATCACATGTTTCACTACCTTTTTGGAAAGACTTGTAATTTTGAGCTTGATTCTGGGCTTGGGGATGATAATTATGGATGTTTTTGGTTTATACTCTGGACGAAATGGACAATGTAGGTGATTGATTGATGATCAAGAACTAAATTTCTGGATTTAAAGAGTGGTTTTGCCAGTGGTTTTGATGGTAAAAGAGTGGTTTTGTAGAGAGAGAGAGAGATGATCAATTTTCTGGAGGATTTTGGGAGCTGGAGTGTGAGAACTGATTACCCCTCAAACCGGGGGTAGTGGGTGGATTTATACAGTGAGTGGGAGGGAGGAGAGGAGAGAGAGGAAGTGGGTTTTGGTTTTTTGAAAGTGGGTTAGGGGTAGTTTAGGAGTAGTTTAGGAGTAGATTTAGGCTGTATAGTACGTATAAGGATCGTAGAAGATCACCTTAGACGCTCCCATGCAGAAAATCTCATGATTAGATATTCTGCAGATTCCTGACTGGTTCAGAGTTGAGCGCTCAAGGATGCGGGCTTGAGCGCTCAAGGTGTCTTCCCAGGGTTGAGCGCTCAAGGCCAAGAGCTTGAGCGCTCAAGGTGCTTGATGGCAATTGTTGGCTTGGCTTTGTTTAACACTGCTTGGGTTGGTTTGAGCTGTTTTGGTTGCTGTTTGGTTAATTTTGATCAAGTTCAAGTCACTCTCACAAGTTCCTAGTAGTCATGATTGGTCCGTTTCATCATTTGGAAATGCTCGAGCGCATATCGGGTTCAAAATTGGGGTGTCTACACAGGGGTGCTTAGACCAGTACATAGACCGACAGAGAATGGCGACCTGGACACAGCAGCAACGACAGAATAATCCTCCGGAAGAAGTGGTTATCCATGTGATCCATGGGGCTGCGACTAAAGAAAAAACTGCAGCGCTTCGGGCGGTACCGAGCTCCTCCTCACAAGTTCTTACCATTGGCGAAAACGCCAAACGGAAGCTCTCGGACCGAGAAGAACAGTGGACTATCACATTTACCGAGCAAGATTTGAGGGACGTACAACTGCCTCACAGCGACGCTCTGGTAATTTCCGTTTATATGGGAATCCCCAGAGTTAAGCGAGTGCTCGTGGACCAAGGGAGTTCCACCGAAGTCCTATATTACTCAGCGCTCAAGGCACTGAACCCGAATCCGGACCATCTGTTGACGGCCGATTCCCCCCCTCTTCGGATTCAACAGGAGCTCCGGTCTGGCCGATGGGTTGTTCTCCCGGTAAAGGCAGGATCAAGAACCCTACAAATGGAATTTGTTGTCATCGACGCTACAAAAGAAAATCTTTCGCTAGTTGTTTTGACAAAGTAATCTAAATCGGCAACAGTCGTAGCGAAAGATTTTCTTGATAGTTGTTTTGACTGGGACACCGAGGACATCACAGCACCGAACCTTAATAGTTGTTTTGACGAAGTAATCTAAATCGGCAACAGTCATACCGAAAGATTTTCTTTTCATTCATTAGCCGAACACTAGTGGATAACGAGAGCAAAGGGGCAAAACAAGCAGCCCAAATATATTTTCTTCTAACAATTGTTCCTAAGCATAGAACTTCCTAAGCTTAGTGGCATTCCAGGGGTTGCCGATAGGTGTGCCGTCCATCTCTGCTAATTTGTATGACCCATGTCCGGCCTTCGCAATCACTCGGAAAGGTCCCTCGTAATTCGGTTTGAACTTGGTCTTTTTAGATTTTTGGACCACTTCTCGGAGGACCAGATCGTCGACATTGAATGGTCTCATCCGGACGTTCTTGTTGTATCCTCTGGCAACCTCTTGCTGATACGAGGCATGTTTCAGATGTGCTTCTTCCCTGAGCTTTTCAGCTAGGTCGAGCTCCCTGTTCATGGCCTCATCGTTGGTTGGCACATCAAAATTCTCAGTCCGAGCTGTTGGGATTAGGGTGGCTAGTGGGAGAACAGCTTCCATGCCAAATGCCATAGAGAATGGCGTTCGGCCAGTTGACCGCCAAGGGGTGGTCCGATATCCCCAGAGAACTTTTGGGAGTTCTTCGGCCCACTTACCCCTCTTCAAACTAAGCCGCCTCTTGATTCCAGCTGATATTGTTTTGTTCGACGCTTCGGCTTGTCCATTTCCTTGTGGGTATGACACCGAAGAATGGAAGATCCAGACATTGTGCTTCTTGCAGAGCTTCTCGATTGCTTCGGCCACAAATTGGGTCCCATTATCCGAAATGATCGCAGAAGGGACACCGAAGCGAGAGATAATGTTTCTCCAAAGGAATCGTTCCACGTCGGTTGCGGTTATAGTGATTAGGGGCTCGGCCTCCACCCATTTGGTGTAGTAATCGGTTGCCATTATCAGATGCTTGAATCCTCCAGGAGCCGTCGGTAGCTTTCCCACTATGTCTAGCCCCCACTGCGCGAAAGGCCAGGGGCTGGTTATAGGGTGTAAGGTTTCGGCAGGCTGGAGCAGATGAGGGGCGTGCTTCTGACACTGTTCGCATTTTTTGGCATACTCTTCTGAGGTCTTTTTCATTTTCGGCCACCAGTATCCCTGAGTGAGAGCTCGGAGAAAGAGAGACCGTCCGCCAGAGTGACACCCACTGCTTCCCTCATGGAGTTCTCGGAGGATGCTTTCTACTTGCGAGTCGTGTATGACCTTTAAGTCAGGGCCAGTGAAAGATCTCCGGTACATTCCATCGTTCGGATCCAAGTAAAAGTAGGAGGCCTTGCATCTGATCCGGTGAGCTTCCTTCTTGTCTGTCGGGAGCTTCTCGTGCTTTAGGTAGGCATAGATCTCGTCCATCCAGCTTGGGCCGAGAGATATAGTTAGCACTTCCTTCGTCTCGTGCTCGATGCTTGGATTTTCTATTTCTCCGAAGAGGATGGTTCGGTTGGGAGAAACCGCACAAGCTGTTGCTAATGAGGCCAGAGCGTCCGCATGGGCGTTTCGCTCTCGGCCAACCCACTCAATTTCAACCAAGCCGATCTCCTTCATTAACTCCCAAACTTTATCATGGTATTTCACCATTCTCGGGTCTTTCAAATTGTATTGATCTTTGATTTGGTTGACAATTAGCTGCGAATCGCTGTAAACCTGCACTGTCTCAGCACCTAAGCGTTTGGCCATTTTTAGGCCAGAGACAAGTGCTTCATACTCAGCCTCGTTGTTTGACGCCAGGAATCCGATGGTGAGTGCATTTTCATGCATAATACCTTCCGGAGAGATCAGCACAATCTCAGCACCAGCTCCTCGGCTGTTTGACGCTCCGTCCACGTGCAAGCGCCATACTTCACCTTGAAACATTCTCCAAACTTTGCCTTTTCTTTCTTCCGTAGGTTTCTCGGTTCCCGCTGGAATCCCTGATGTTTTTCCACCTAGTCCGGCCTCCACCGAGTATTTTATGGTGACTCCTTCGGGCAAATAAATTTTCTACAATTTTTACATAGATTTGGGAATATTTGATCCACCAAGAACTACAAAGTCATTGAATTTGATGAAAATGAGATGTTGATTGTGGTCAATATATTCAATCAACAATCAAATCCCCCCGAATAAAGTGGAAATCTCATGCCTCCTCTCTGACCTTCTGTTTTCGTCTTTGGGCTTGGTAAGTTGTTGTGAAGATGTGGACGAAACTGGAACTTTGGACTTAATTATTATGTAATAAGATGGATGCCATTTTGGTGGTAATTTGTATTTGAGTACCATGAATGTGTTTTAATCATTTTGCTCTTAAGTTCAATACGTTTTTGGTTTGTGTATAATGGGTTCTCAAACACTTAGTTCAAGAATTGCACCCACAACATCAGGAATTTCACATGCTGCTACCATTCATTCATACGTTGATCCATGTCAAGTACAAATCTTTAGCTTTGGACCATCGTCATTTAGCCTGAGTTTCCACCAAGGTAATTTCGGTATTTTGGACTTCAAGTTATTAATCAACAAGTTATTATCCTTACATAAATCAATTGATTTGACTACTTATAGTCCGTAAATTTCGAAAATACCGTAGCGCAAACTCACCCTTGTGCAACCATCAATAATTACCCAAAAAGTAATGAAGATTACAACCATCTTCCTCATTTCCCCTTTTACTAACGCAATCCCTTTTTCGAGCTATTATTATATGTACTTTGATGATACGTCTTCTTTCTCCTTTTGCAAACATGCATTTACCCTTTGTAAAATTTCCCTCCTTTAACTATATATTTTTTTTTTGGGTAAATCCTCCTTTAACTATTCTTTATTAGCAATTGCGATTTTAGCATAATATTTTCTCCTTCTCGCATGCAGAAGAATTTTCCAAACTACATCCATTTTATCCCTTCAATGTTTATGCGTTCATCATCTAATGGTATTTTACATTGATACATCGGTCCTATTTACCCGAAAATCTTCTTCTCAAATTGTTTTGGTTGTGGATGTTCTCAATGGAGCTAAATTGCAAAGGCACATCAAGTCTCTATTCCACAGTTCAGTAGGTGTAGGTGTAGCTCTGGCTAGCCGTTGTTAAAAGGTTGAGAGGGGGTTATTCCCCCAAAATAATGGAATTATTGGGTTTAATATTTTTTGTTTCCTTACAAAACCGTATTTGCAACTCCTAACCGAATATAACAGAATGGTTGATGATGACATTATTAGGGTTTTACTAGTCTCCACCCAATAGGTGGAGCATAAAGGTACATAAAGACAAATTAGTTCGGATTCCCATACACGTTTCATGGACAACAATACAGCTTCACAGATATATATATATATATATATATATATATTCTCCAATATCGATACATTTTTTACATATTATCTTCTATTTACTGGATGGAGGTTAGCATTTTCCTCTTATTAGATAGTTGAGGTGGTCAAATTGATGCGTTTTAAAGGATAGCGGGTTAAGAGCATCCTTATCTGGAGCACCAAATTTAACTTCAAAAACACCTTTTACAATTTAGCAAGCCACTTTCACAAAAGTTCACAGAATCAGGATCTCTATTCTAACTTTACTGCATTAAACTATTATTTCTTTCTATTCCTAGTCCCCAAAAGTAATATAAAAAAATAAACAGTGCGTGAATAGTGCATGAACAGTGTGTGAATAGTGCCCTAGTGAGTGAACAATGCCGCACCAAATTTGGTGCGAAACCGTAGCAAAGTTAGAAAAACTTAACCAATTTGATCAACCATTTGGTGAGTCTGATTTTGGCTTGTTTTGGGGGTTTGAATCTTTACTTTAACTCAAAAGTTAAAATAGAGAGCCACATAAGGATGCTCTAAGGGCATTCCCATTTGGCTTAACAATTTAGCTTTTTGGCTAAAATAGGGAGCAAAACCTCAAAAAACAGCCAATATCAGCCTCTCTATTTCCCCTCACCAAAACGTTTTTGCTACAGTACCGCATCAAATTTGGTGCGGTGCTGTTCACGCACCTAACATTTTTTTATTGTTTTATTTTCCGGTTACTGTTCCTGCGCAGACAGAGAAGTGGGGCGGGTGGGACACGTGGCGAAAGCCTGGGTGGGGGGAGAAGCTAACGGGCTGCAGGGGTGGGTGAGGAATCTGGGGATGATAGACACGTGGGTGGGTGGTTCACTTTTTGTACCGAAATGTTATAAATGGCTGGGAGAGTTTTTTTTTTTTTTTATAGATTTGAGGGGAATAGTTTAGTATAATAAAGTTAAAATAGAGAGTTTGATTTTGTGGGTTTTTGATAAAGTGACATGCTAATTTATAAAAGGTGTTTTTGAGGTTAAATTTGGTGAAAATTTTGAGTAGGCTGATAATGATGCTCTAAGGGATATTTAGTGATAGTTTAGGGGGTATCCGGAAAATAAGCCAACGAAAAATGCAAGGGGGGTTGGTGACATTTTTCACCCGAGTCGAGAGACTCGAGACTCGAGACGGCGTCCAATTTTTACTTTTACGCCAAACACTGACAAAGGCCATTTGAAGTTTCCCCGCCCTTCTTCTTCTCTTCCCCTTCCCTCCTCACATCCGAGGGTTTCTCTCTCTCTCTCTCTCTCTCTCTCTCTCTCATAATCTCAATCAGCGACCACAGAAAACCTGTACTTCACATCACAATGACTTCAACCAGTCCACACAATGTCATCGACGATGACGATGTGAGCTCATTTACAATCCCTCTCTTTTACATATCTATATCTGTACGTCTTCTTTGCTCTCTCTCTCTCTCTCTCATAGGTTTCTCTCTCTCTCTCTCTCTACAGGAATTCGACTGGGAAGCTGCAGTCAGAGAGATTGACGTCGCTTTCCAATCCACAAACCCCCCCAATTCAAACCCAATTGGAGACAATAGTAACATTCCATCTTCTTCTACCAATACCCACAGGAACTCCGTGTTTTCTTCTCGGCAGTCCACTCTAGATAGATTCATGCAAAAGGTGGGACCCAGCGCTGTATATCAGGAGAAGGTCGAGGATATCGACCAAGATAAGTTCGAGGGTCGTGAAGGAGTGACCTACGTCAAGATTGATGCTGAGGCTGCAAACACCTGGATTTACCCAGGTTTTATCCACTCTTATATACCCTTAATATTGCTCTTCTTTTTCTATAGCGGTTTTAGGTTTTCGCGCCCGTTTGTTAGAGGGATATGTATATGAGGGGGAAAGAGGGATATAATAGGAGGGGATATAGGGGTGGATATGGTTAGAGGGGTATTATTTTAGAAGGGATGATAAAAAATTACAGTACTTTCTTTGTTTTGTTGTTGTAGAAGGGGATATAGAGGGTTGGATAGTATAAAATAGTGTGAAATTTTCCTTTTACCCAAAAAAAGAAAAAACAAAAAAAGGAGAGGAGCCAACTGTCAACACATCTCTCTTTCTCTCCTGCGACTGCGAAATTCAACCTAGGGATGCCACGCTTCCCATTTCTATCTTCTGTGGGATGGCAGTGGTGGGCCAAGTGATGGGTACAGTGGGTAAAGGGGCCGGATATAACATAGACAGGGTGGGGGGAGCCTATATCTTATCCCCTGCAGGGGCTTATATATATATCCAAGTATATGCATATCCGGGAAGCAAAAACTTAACAAACACAGGATATAAACTACCCGGATATCCGGGTAAATCTTATATCCCCCTCTCAAATCCTCCTACCAAACAGGGCGTGACCAGGGTTTTGGTTTCTGTGTCAAAAAAATGGTTAGGTTTTTTTTGGTGGGTTTTGGGTAATCTAATGAAAATGTGACACACGTGCGCGTGCACACACACACATATTCATGACAAGCGATAGGACAAATATATGAATGTGTTACCATAACAGTTCACTACGTCAATCATGTGAGGTCCATGACAACTAAAAATCAAGCCCAGTGGCGGAAGCAGGATTTGAACGTGGCACTCAAAATGATCATATATTGTCACCATCCCAAAAAAACTGTTCCATCCATTAAACCGAGAAAATAAAGAGGATATATTTTCATTTGAACAAATTAAAACTTTTCTTAAAAAATTAAAAAAAACCCCTTGGATATTTAGTATCTTATGGGAGAACAGTAAGAAATGCTTTGAACAAAAATACATTTATTTTAATTCTCGTTTTGGTGACTGGACAATCTTTTTTGGAGTGGAGGAGCATTTAATACTCAAGAAGCACACGTGTTTGAAGATTAATCATACATAGTAGCCCAATATATACATGTATTAGCGAAAGATTGGGACCCAGGGGTGGCCGTGCCACTGGGCCACTCTTAATAGCTCCGCCCTGATCAAGCCCAATGTGGAACAACTCAAGAATAGCGCCATATGGGAAAAGAATAAGCTGATAACGAAAGATGCTTATACAGGAAAATTGACAGTAACTTATTTTGTTTGGCAAGGTTTGTACAAAAGGCCCAACTAGGCTAGCCGTAGTTGGTTTACTGAACATATTGAACTGTTGACTCCTTTTAATGGCTCTTTATTTGGCAGAAGTTAATGTTGGCGTTCTGGTAAAAAATCAAAATTCTATGGCATGTGTTGAGTGATGTATATTGTATAGTGTACGTCTATGCATATAAATAAAAGGATGAGCTAATTTTTTGTTCAGGATTTGTGACACAAAGTTGATTTATTTTCTTTCATTTTCGGGCAGCAAATGTTCCTCTTCGCGAGTATCAACAATCCATAAGCAGGACTGCTCTTTTTTCAAATACATTGGTGGCGTTGCCAACAGGACTTGGAAAAACTCTTATTGCGGCTGTTGTAATGTATAACTATTTTAGATGGTTTCCCGAAGGTATTCAATGTTCTACCACACTTTTGTAGGATTTTCTCTTACATTCATCGAATTTGTTTTTTTTTCCTTTTCCCTGTTGGCATCCGTTCCAACTTCTCACATATTTGGCACATAAAGGGATTATTGGCATAATACTTCTTGTGGTTCATATGTATGAAGTTGATTACAATAAGCTTGTCTAACATATGAACTGATGATTGATTGTTCTGCAACTGAGAGTTTAATATCATATCTTTTCACTAGTTCCCGTCTTCTCTTTTCAATACACTGACGATTTAGTTCCGGTAGATCTCCATAACCATCTGTGGATGAAAATTACTTAGTGGCGACATTGATTTCGAAGTTGGACTTCTATACATCTAATATTACATGATTAGGGTCCAGTAAGCTAAAACCTCTTTGAAATACTTAGAACTAGTGACATTGTTGGATCACTGAAAGGGAAAATGCAATGAATTTCGATCATGGTTATTCACTCCTCTGGTGTTTACTAAGTTGTTAAAGATGCTCTTCTCTTCATTTGAGAAGTGTACGAGTGCTTTAATCTTGTTAGTTATAGAAATAGCCTGAAGGTCTCTTATAGGTCTGGCAACTGTTCCTGTTTAATTTGCTTTTTGGAGACACTAATGTACATCTTGGTGTTTCCATGGCAGGAAAAATTGTTTTTGCTGCTCCTTCTCGGCCTCTTGTTTTGCAACAAATAGAAGCATGCCATAATATTGTAGGAATACCACAAGTAAGACTGTTTTGATACGACCATGATGTTATTTGCTCTGTGTAGTCTTTAAATTTGTCAATTTATGAAGTCAAAAATTCCCACATCTTTAGACCGCATGGGTATCAAATTGGTTGCAGGAATGGACAATTGATTTGACAGGTCAAACGAGTCCTAAGAAGAGAGCTTGCTTTTGGAAAGTGAAACGAGTTTTCTTTGTTACTCCACAAGTACTTGAGAGGGATATTCAATCTGGTAAACCTCTGAATGAACTTATATTTTTCGAAAACGATGGAATGGACTTTGAGAATGATGATATTTCATTGAAGCATTGCAGACTTGCGGTTCCTTTTGGCCATATTACTCATTTGAAGCCGTGAAGCAAAAGAAAATCTGTTAAAAGAATTCCTTTAGTGGGAGTGGACAGGGTTATATTCGTTAATGAGAACATCATCCTCAACTGTCTCAAGATTATAGAGACACATTTTTGTGAATTAACAAATTGAATTGGAAGTTTGAAATGAGTTCTTCTGGGTTCCATTATTTTCTTCAACCCAAAAATATGTTGTAATCTTGTTAGCACTAATGTTTACCCCATTTGCTTGCCAATCCCATTGTATAAGTGTGACAAAGGAAAATTGACAGAACAACAATAGTTATTTTTATTTTTATTTTTGATGGAGACATATCTATTGTAGTTCCTTTTAGAGATATAGATATTGTATAAAGTGTCAGGAAGGCTCTGGAAGGAATTTTATCATGAGGACGTCCAAAGATAACATTTTGATTTTTACTTTTCTATGCTCTTTTTTATTTTTACTTTTTTTATGCTCCTTTTCTCATATGTATGTTATCTGCTGAGGGCCTGAGGCTCTTCTGCCCTGGTTAAGGAAGGTGCATCATGACCACAGATTTAACTTTAGTCTCCTCTACTCAATTTCTATAGCACCTAAAAATTATTAGTTTCTTTCTCCTCTACTTAGGCTTAGTTTTCCATTTGCTAAAATTGACATTTGCTAAAATCAAGTGGGTGATTTTAGCAAATGAACATATGTCCAGATTCATTGGAGATAAAATCACCTCCCCACTTCATTTGCTAAAATCATCCACTTGATTTTAGCAAATGGAAAACTAAGCCTTAAGCTCTCGACCTCTTAAAATGACAAATGGAATTTTGGAAACACTAGACCACTGACTCAGTGACTAAAATGGGAGCCAGGAATCATTTTTCTTGGTGGCTCTCTCTCTTTGTCAGCATTGCCAGTGGTATTATAGGAGGAAGATGAAGCAAACCCGGTTTGACTAAAGCTGAAAGCAACATGACTAGATATTTTCTTGAGGTAGGAGCTGGTGGTCATGGTGGCAAGCCTTCATTGCAATTTGTGACCAAGTAGCCAAGTTTGCCTTGTTGGGTTCAGCTGTAGACATAAGCCAACCGTCCACTAGAAGTCACTGACCTACAGAAGATGGTATGTCCCGTATGAATTATTTATAACTCAAGCTAGGTGGGGAGATGGAAAAAAAAAAAAAACTTTGGCCAGAGTGAGGGAGAGACAGATTTTGCAGTTGTGGCATTATGATTACGTGGTAATGAAGAGTTTCTAAAGTAGTATTTTGAAGTAGTTGAGATATTTAGATAGTTTAAGCTTGTGGCACATTGTGGGAGTGATGCTGCAGGGACTTTACCTGTGTTAGACACTTGACACTAGAACAAGGGGTAGGGCCTTGTGCGACATATAGTGGACATTCACCTAGTAGTTATATTGTGAAATTCGAATTGTACCCGGAACTAAGGGTAGAACTCCTATACTATACCTGAAATGCTGCAAGGTACATTGTAAACACTGTTTATCCTAGACAATTCCAGAACCATACCAAATAGGCGAATATGAATGTTTTGGCTTTTCCTGTAATACCCGATATTTGGGGGGAGCGGTCTTCTGGTCCTGAGGGGCGATCGACTGGTCTAGTGTGTGCATCCACATCGGCTGGAAGCTGGAGCCTCACTTGGTATATTAACCCCCAGTCCCCCACCAAAGGCTACATGGTACCTTCTTAGGTATATCTTTCGAGGCCAAGTGTTTAGGCTGAAAGAGGGTCTTTGGATAGCCGGGTCGGGTCATTACATTTCCCATTGTGCTTGGGGCAATCAGTTGCATTTTTTTTTTTTGAAATAAAAAGAGGACTAACCGAATTTACAGCCTACAAGGGGCATACCCCAAGAGGACAAAAGAAAAGAAAATAGGTGAACAACCGCCAACTGGCACAAGTTGCTAAGAGTAAATAATTTGAATGTTTCCTAACCTTCTAGAGAGATGATTAAGAAACAACAACAAAATAAGTAAGTTCTAATCTAGTCTAATAACAAGCAAATGGAACACCAGCATTACGGGGCCGCAGAGGTACAGACTAGAATCACTAGCAGGTCTTGTTAACACTTGACTCAACCAATGAAGGTATATAGCGGCAACAGCAAGGAATCCGGGCTTATAGAACACTAATATTTCCTGAAAATTGGACAGCATGTCGTCTGAAATTTCATAGTCCAGATTGGTAATGAATCTGGCCCGAGGCAACAGAATTCAATACATTTAAGACAACAGCAGGAACCATTCCGTACAGCAGCAGAAACGCTTAGCACAGCAGCAGATGTAGTAGGATGGATTAATACTTGCAATACGAAGCCTCCAAAGTTGAGGCACCACATACGGGAGGACGCCCCCTCCCAAAAGAGTTCAAACATGCCAAGGGACAACCCCCCAAGGCTAGGTCATAACAGTCAAAGCCCAAGTGCTTATGGCAGTAGGTCATAACAGGCAATCAATATAGCAACGGCAGCAATTCATGCAGCATAATGGCACTGATTTTCTATGCATTACAGCAGCATAATGGCAAAATGCACACATTTTCAGAAACAATGCAACCGTAGGATATAATGCCTTAAACTATAGAACCATGGTAGGATAGAATCATAACATTGGACATTATATAACTTAAAACAGCAACAGCGGCAGTAACTCTGGACACAGCAGCAGATCTGCAAAGCAAACTGCTCACTCCAGCACTTAAATATCATCAGTGAAATGCTGGATTCAACAAATCTAAAGGCACACAATTAGTTGCATTTGATACTTAGACAGATAACTTCGTGCCCGTTCCTGAGTCCATGTTTATAGGTCGGTAGAGAGAGGTACGTATGAAGATAGTCTATGCTGTGATTGCAAATATGGAGTGAAGCAAGGTCTGGGTGGCGCTATTTGTGTCTGTCTTTTGCCGGTTTAGAGAGAGAGGAGAGAAAGCCAGAACTGGACAAGTTGGAGGGGAGGTCTTCATCTCATTGTATATCTGTCTCGGTCCATTATGGCAAGGTTTAAAGGTTAAAGTAGCCTGTTCTTGCAATGCTGTTAAAAAGACCTTTGGATTTTGATACTTTGTGGGATGAATGAGTAACTTTTTTAGTTTGGAGGGTTTTAGTGATGCTGAGTCTTAGTTCAGGGGGCCTTGTGTACTCAACCCATAAAGTTTGTGTATTGCATTTATTTTTCTTTTTTGTTTGTTCTCATTCTTCGCATTATTCAGTTAAGTACCTTGCCTCAATTGTTGCTCTATCTATAGCCGTACTTGGTTCAAAATAGGTGTCAGTTGCATCTGTTGAAAGGAAAAGAAGCATCACCATTTTATCATTATATTTGTACCATTGATAATTCGTGTTATATTCAGCTTTGACAGGTGTATACGTTACACTGATAATTTTTGTGCTCTCTTCTTCTGTGACATGCATCTCCATTGCCATACTTCGGCTTCCTGGAGCTCCCTCATTTTGTCCTGCATAACATAATTCTCTGATTTCTGTATAGGCTGTGTGATTTTTCTTTTATATTCCCTTCGTGGGTTTTTCTTATGTGTGAGGTGCTATGAAGCACTGACATCGTCTGGTCAGCGTATTGGACACGGGGACCCGTATGAGACACCACGTAGTGTGTCTCTTAAATCAAATTAATATTTGGAGGGGGGACCGGGGGTAATACAACATGGACACGCGTGTCCCATGTATACACTATCATGATCTCTCTCTCTCTCTCTCTCTCTCTCTCTCTCTCTCTCTCGTAAATATATATACTCCCTCCGTCCCAAATTGTTGCCCCTCTTTCCTTTTTTGGACGTGTCTAGTTTTTAATTTACTAAGTTTTTTATATTCAATATGGATCTTGTTTGTTAGATCTCATCATAGATTAGAGATTATGAGATATAAACAATTTTTTGAGTGGCACAAATACTGAAACATGAGCAACAGTATGGGACGGAGGGAGTATATATATAGGCGCCGGTTCTGGGGACACATAAAAAACACACACTTTTGTTCCAGGTTATATTGTAATGATCCAAACTGTTCACTTTGATGAAATGGATAAAATAGGAAATCCTGTAAAAATTAGCTCAATCGAATATCGATAAGTGCTTGATCCAAACAGTTTTTCAAAAACACTTACCGATATTTGATTGAATTGATTGTTTACGGATATAATCCAAGCCGTTCAACTTGTTTAAAGCATGTTTTTGAGGATACCCGTAAAAAATCAACTCAATCGAATATCGGTAAGTGTTCGATCCAAACAATTCCGAGAACACCAGTTCTTATCAAGTTTTTTGAAAAACTGTTTGGATCAAGCACTGATCGATATTTGATTGAGCTGAATTTTTGCAGGATTTCCTATTTTATCCATTTAATCGACGTGAACAGTTTGGATCATCACAATATAGCCCAGAACAAAAGCGTGTGTTTTTGTGTTTTTTTTTTAACCAGCCCCTATATGTATATGTATAAGTATGTATGTACTGACTGTATATAAGCAATGTTATCTCCACCGCTGGGTGTGTGTGTATATATATATATATATATATATATATATATATATATATATATATATAGGGGCCGGTTCCGGGGACACATTAAAAAACACAAAAAAAGACACTCCATCTCAACCCTTGAAACCAAGGGCTGAGATTAGAACTTAAAAATGTACCCTTTCTCTCCCTCTTCCCCATCTCACCTAATCCCACCCTCTCCCCTTCCCATCTCACGTTCTTTCCCCCACCACCACTCCGGCCGTGATATCCTGCAACCTCTTTTACAATGTCCGTTCAACGCCTAAGTTACTACCGAAGCAATATCTTCAACCCACTTTGATTCCAAATTCAGTACCCATTACAGTTGACTGTAAATTCCTCTTCATAAATTGGGGTTTTGTTCTTATCGGTTGTGAAGGGTTTTGAAATCGTAGCTCATGCGGGTAAACTTAATACCCCATTATAATTGACTGCAAATTTCTTTTAGAAAATTTGGGAGTTGCTTATATCGATTATTAAGGGTTTTGAATCGCTAGCAAGACCCAAATGCTGTCTCTTTAAGGGTAAATTCAATCCCGTTAATTTTGACTATAAATCTGTTTTCAAGAATTGGGTTGTGGTTGTTATCGATTATGAAGGGTTTTGAAATGGCTACCAAAAACCAACATGCCGTCTCTTTAGGTTGAATTCAATACCCATTGACTGCAAATTTATTTTCAAAGAATTGGGTTTTCGTTATTGCTGCTGTTATCAATATGAAGGGTTTCAAAGTTGAAACCAACAACCCAAATTCCGTCTGGCGTAGATTCAATCCCCATACCAATTGACCGCAAATTCCTTTTCGAAAGGTGATCAGGAGTTGTTGTTGTTGTTGTTGTTGTGTTTTTTTTTTTTGATAACAAGGGATAAGACAGAGAAGTTGGATGGAAGGGGAGAGGGAGAGATCAGGTGAGATAAGGTGGAAGGAGAGAGAGGGTACATTTTTAAGTTCTAATCTCAGCCCTTGGTTTCAAGGGTTGAGATGGAGTGTCTTTTTTTGTGTTTTTTTATGTGTCCCCGGAACCGGCCCCATATATATATATATATATATATATATATATATATCTTACATATATACATGTGCGTGTACGTATACAGCCGTGCATGACAGTGTATATATCTTACATATCAAAAGAAAAGCATATATAAAGAAAAGCGTATATATTTGTGTATATAAACTGTTACTGCATACATCTATGATATATTTATATATAGTTATTTATTTTTGCTTTGTCCCGAGCCGTGTTTGTGTCCCGTGTCTACATTTCTTTAAAATTTTTGTGTCCAACGTCTGTATCATGTCGGTGTCCATGCTGCATATTGAGGTGTTATAGCCTTGTCGGTAGTGTATGGTGAGGACCTAGTGTTTACATAGTACCGATGATATTATGATAAGATCATTTTATGACTTACCATGATGTCTGCATAACTTGTGCATTTTTTCTTTCCTACTCTGTATTGTTTTCCTCGGATTTTCTTGAAAAGTAATCTATTGTAGGTACATTTGCGGTGAAATACCTGGTTTGTTTGGTGATCGATGAGGCTCATCGGGCAACAGGCAACTATTCCTATTGTGTGGCAGTTCGTGAGGTTTGTAAAGCCATTTCTTCAAGCCATCCCGCATATTCTGTCACTCTGCCAATCTGTTATTATTTGGCGTGTGACTTTCACACTCTTGTTTCTTTTTGCTACTGTATAATCCAAATGGTGATATGAACATGTAGTTGATGGCGGTACCTGTAGAGCTCAGAATATTGGCTTTAACTGCAACGCCAGGATGTAAGTTCACTTTTACCCACTCTCTTTTTGGATGTTTCTTGTTGACCTGATAATTAAAGGGACTTGTGTTAATGTGATTATTCAGCAAAGCATCAGACCATACAGAACATTATTGATAACTTGCAAATATCAACACTTGAATATCGCAATGAAAGTGAACCTGATGTAAGACCTTATGTGCATGACAGAAAGGTTGAATTAATTGAGGTATGTACTAGTTTGTTTGTGCTGAACCTAAGTCTTCATAAAAAAACACTTTCTTTTTTTTTTTTTTTTTTGATCGGCAAAAAAAAAAAAAAAACGCAGGTTGCCATGGCCGAAGTTGCTGTTGAAATAAACAATAGGCTTTTGGAAGTAATACGTCCGCTTTTCGCCAGGCTTTGTTCGCTTGGAGTGCTTCAAAATAGAGACATGCAAACCGTATGGTTCCTTCTACTTTTCCGTGGTTTTTTTTTGGCGATACTGTGAAACTTTCTTATCAAACATGATCATTCTATGAAGATCATTTATGAATGCACATGTTAGAAATTGGTAGTTTACCCGATTGCTGAGTGTCCAAGCCTGTAACGTGGGTAACAGCCATAGTTTCAGGCTCCGAGAAGTTATAAAAGAAGAAAGAACACAACACCAAGGTATATAATACCCCTTCTGTTCAGGAGGAGAAACACCATCTAAAACAAGGGAAGTGGAACTGATGGTCCTCAAAGGTTATTTAAGATGGACCAGTCAGATAATAGGCTCTTGCAGTTCTGGACTGAGATGCCTTAAACCTCTTGCCGTACTTAACTAGCTCCAGCTGAGAGGAAGAAATACAAGAAATCCTTTTGTATTTATAAAATTTCTTTCTTACCAGAAGTATTAAATAATGGCTGCCAATTAAGCTTGGATCTATGTTTTTAGACTTAAGTAAAACATTCTTGCCAATGAATCTGCTAGTAATGCAACTTTTTGCCACCTGCTGTTATCCTAAGCTTCATCATTTTCCAGTTAATACAAAACAGTAAGAGGGTACCTTCATTGTCCAGAAACACTTTCCTCCAGTAACTTATTTATGACTCCAGAGCTTTGCTTCAAACATGTAGCCCAGCCTAAGGTGGCAATGCTCCCTTGTTACAAGGAGCTTCTACCAGTGAAACACGTGTAATCGAGCAGCAGCAGGTGCCATTGTTGTTATCCTTGTTTATAATATGCCCTAAACTTGGTGTGATAGTCATCAAAACCAGACTGGTGGGACTACAAGTCCGCAATGCCAACCCAATCTGGTTTGCAAGATCTGAATTGTTATTCTGATACAAAACCACTGGGATTGGTGGTCTTAGCCACCAGATTCGTTCCAAAGTTGTTGCAACTTTTGAATCTTGTCTCCAAGGTGCCAGTATCGTTGTTATGCTTCAATAATGTGAACCAGCCTGCCTAGTGTCCAATAAGATGGTTCACTGTTTTAACTGGTTAGGCTCAGCCTAGGCTTGTTTTGAGTTTTATGACCATTGCCTTGCTATGGAAGTGGTTGGATGGATTATACGTTGTTGGACCGTGTCATAACACCTTAAGCTTTTTGGAAAATTCGTGATCTAAGTGGTATCTGAGCTTGAGTTTTTGGAGGTCTTGGGTTCAAGTCTTCTGTTTTTCGTTAGCTTCTCCCCTTTGCACTCTCTTTGGTTCTATGTAAAAATATTTGCATTTGCACTTGCAAGACAAGGTTGTACATGAGGGAGGGTGTTGGATAGCTTAATATACATTGAGTATGTTAAGATTTTGGGCAATTGGTGAGCTGACAAGAAGGCTGTACTAATGCTAGGCTTTTGGGAGAGACTCTCTAGATTGTTTCCATTTGTTTGTGCCATAAGTGCATTTTAAATTTTATTTCCTTGTAATTTCTATGTTTTGGATCATTTGTTTCTCTCTCCATGTGCGACTTTGGAGTCGCAAGAGCATAATCATCACCTCCAAAACTAGTGTACAAGTCTGGAGTGTAGTATTCCTGCATTGATTTTCTATTAGACGATAAAGAAGCTTACAAGCGTGCTCGTAATCTTGGACTATCAATCTGTTACTCTTCTCCAAACACAAATGAAGTGAAAGGATTCCTCCGTCCCATTCATGGAAGGTACCCCAAGCCCATAGTTGGCAGGTCCTACTTCGTGCTCTTCACCTAGCCTGTGGAAATACTAATATATGTGGATTGACTTGCCTTTCCTTGGATTTATGGGATTTTTCAAGTTTGGTTGTCCTTATCCCACTCTTCTTCCAGTAAAACAATACTTTGATATCTGACAGTTGAGCCCAATGGAATTACTTAACGCAAGGGATAGATTTCGTCAAGCACCTCCGCTAGACCTTCCCCAATTGAAAAATGGAGAAGTGGAAGGATATTTGGGAGTCCTTATTACTCTTTACCATATTCGCAAGTTACTGTCGAGCCACGGCGTAAGGCCAGCATATGACATGCTTGAAGATAAATTGCGACAAGGGTACGTCCTTGTTCACTCTCAAATAAAGCACCATCTCAATTTCTAGGGTGTTTATTGTGAGTTGTGAATTTATTGTGACTATTGTTTGGTGATGTTATGTGAACCTATCCATTCTCACTATAATCTATTTGGTCTAGTTTTTGTTATCCTAGTAATTCGACGGAAATGAATCACATATTCAACTTCTAGCTTGTGGCGCAAAACTTTGCACTTCACCCTTGCGCTGGGATCCTATTGTTAAGAAGTCAAACTGTTTCAAACAAACAAGGTTCCTTCTGGTATAATCATATTCATTTTTCAGATTTTGGGAGGGGTGGAGCCTAGCATGTGAAGATGACCCAGGTTGTTCCTAGAGGGGCGATGATTTTGCTTGACTCTCGAATAGTTGGCTAAGTAAAAAATCATCAAAAGATTTAGTACTTAATTCTTACTCATAATATATGTCAATTTGGTTCCTGTCTGAAGCTTTATGAAAAGGTAATTGTGACTTTTCGTGTCGGAGACTAATTTTTAGCATATTACTACAAGTATAGTCTTTTGGTACTTTTTCTTGTTGATGTACTAAGACCTAAAGATTATTAGTTCAAATTAGTTAACTCTCGTTGATTCTCACCATTTTTGAGCTTATATGTTAGACAAAACGAAACTGATTGTCTTTTTTGTGCGAACATATCTTGAATGAGGCTCAATGATTGCAGGTATTTTTCACGGCTTATGACTAGAAACGTAGTTTTGCAGAAATTAAAGCTCTTAATGCAGCAAAGCCTGTCGCATGGAGCTCCTGATCCCAAATTGTCAAAAATGTTGGAAGTTCTGACTGATCATTTCAGTATGTGGCAATCTTACTTTCTCCGGTGTAGTGGTCTTGTTATTTGCGTGGCAGTTTTCACGTTCTCTCGCTGCTGTCCTGGCAATACATATTTAAAGTTTCTTTTGTAATTTTGACTCATTCCCAGGCAAACATGACGTGATATTTAAAACTCTTAGCAATATCGACCTACTTCACTGTTGTAGTTGTTGTTTTTACCATTCCCTACTCTTCACGTGATTCACATAGATCTGATGACCTTTTAATTTGTCTTTGCAACAAAGTATTATTACCATATAATTTTGTACATTCTCTGCCAGCTCCATCTTTCTTGTATGATACTTTTGCGACTCCATTTTGAATTAATCAGTAATTTTCCAAAATTAACGTCCATCCTTTCTTTTATAATTGTCTTATCGAAAAATTTAAGAAGTAGCTTTATATTAGTCGACCAGCCAATAATGCAAAATATTAAAAATTTAAAAAATCGATGGTCTCATCCTAAGAAGCATGTGTACGTGTACGGGTACGGATTTAACATGGGTTCGTCGACACGGAAAAATCTAAACTAGGATACGACTATAACATATACATCTGTATAATTCAAATCAATGTATTACACATGATAATTGCACTTCAAATAATGAAATAGCTCTATGACTTGGGCAATTAAGAATCCAACATCAAGTAGTAGTTTAACATCAGACTTAAGGTACCAATAAGAGTATAGTGCTATTATACTAAAGAACTTAATAGACCAAAATCTTTATTTTGCAATCGTGGTATGCACAGAAAAAGGAAATCTTGTTTACTTAGCTTCATCTCTGTGTTGGGTCCAGCTCAATATATATTTTGGGTACTTCTGCGGGTACTTCAGTGAGAAAAGTATTAGTACTTGTTTCATGTACCCGCCACGGTCTGGATTTAGAGGCACGGTGTTACGGGTGCAAGTATGACGTGGTTTTAGAAGTACACGGGCTTCATAAGATTTTCATGTTATTCCAGTTTTTGGTTTTTTGTTTAGCTGGATTGTGAGACCTATGAAGCGCCGACACCTTTAGGGGTCACCGAATTGCAGTGTCGGGACACGCCACATGGAGGTGGACACGGTTTAATTGAATTTTTGGAGGGGGACACGGCTGGGGACATGGCGGGGTCAATTTGAATTTTTTAAAAACTTTTTGGGGTAAATTTATAATTAATCAAAATTTTGGGCAAAAAAGTGTAATTTAGCCTTATATATACATATCTTCTACCCCATCAGCAGACAAAGTCGATCAAGGAACCCTAATCAGTGATTCACTCTGCTGGAAGCTCCTGGTATGTCTCTCTCATCTCTTGTCTCTCTCTCTCTCTGAAAGACAACCCATAAGTGGGCATCCCATTTTGTTGGATTAACTATATTTGTCGAAGATTACCTAGTCCACAAAAGAAATCTGTTATCTGCACAGCTGATCATCGCCTTACCTTTCAAATTTTACTATCGACCATGGGAGTGATAGAATCTACGTGGTACAAATGCTCATTTTAGTGTTGTTGGGGTGGAAGAGATTTGTTTTGGTGGAGCACATGAGTAATGCTGTAAAAATGGTGGACTTTGAGACCCCATTAAAAAAAAATTACAGTAATATATACGGGGCCGGTTCCCCTCACACTTAAAAAAACACATAAAAAAACACTCGATTTTATTTCAGGCCACATTGTGATGTTCCGAACCGTTGATCTTGTTTAGATGAATAAAGTAGGAGGTCCTGTAAAAATTCAGCTTAATTGGATATCAGGAAGTCCTTGATCCAAACAATTTTGCAAAAACTGTGACAAGAACTAGTGTTTTTAAAACTGTTTGGATCAAGCACTTACCGATATCCGATTAAGCTACATGACCTTTTATTTTAATCATTTAAACAAGATCAGCAGTTCGGAACATCAAAGTATGACTCGGAAGAGTGATGTGATTTTTTATGTGTTTTTTAAGTGTGAGGGGAACCAGCCCCTATATATATCTATATAGTACATAAATAAATATACACGTGGCGTGTCCCCCGCCATGTCCATATCCCCATTTTTTTAGAATTCCCGTGTCAGTGTATCATAGGTGAGACCCCATTTAGAGGCCCAAGTCCCACATCAAGCGTTGTAAGAAATGTGTGCAATATATAATAAATCACGTGCAGCTACTGTATAACTCGAGGTTAACCTTTTGAGCCACGTGTTTAGGCTAAGGGTTAGCAGGTTAATTGGAGTGGGTCGTTAGATTACATTGATGTACTTGGTTCTGGTCAAAACCTACACATTGTCATGTTTGACTTAGAAAAGCTGCTGTTCAACTATTCAATTCTTTATGAAGTGGTTGATGCTTTAGTCACATACTCAAACAACACCAGAGTTGCATTATCAATGACTACATCTCTACTTGCGAGATTTTTTTTGTTTAACTGACTGCTTATTGTCGATAACATAAAGGATTCGCTGTGCTAGTTTAATTGTAGAATTTGATTTTGCATCTAAGCATGTTTACTTCCAAGAAAAAGGTTCAGTTTTTCTTTCCTAGAGAATCTGACAACTATATATGGTGATGCAGAAATGAAAGATCCTCAAAACTCTAGGGTTATCATTTTCTCAAACTTCAGAGGAAGTGTCAGGTGAAGATGACTTCTTCAATCTAAATTTTTTGCATAGTAGTTTTCCATTGTTCTTTTTGCAATATATTTTTAATGATACCTACTTTAGGGACATAATGAATGATAATGATACAAAAAATTTAATGATACCTACTTCAGGGACATAATGAATGCATTGGTGAACATTGGAGACTTTGTTAAAGCTACCCAATTTGTTGGCCAAAGTTCAGGTTTGCAATCTGGTTACCATTTTTTCCTCTTCAAGTAGTAATAATTTTCTATTCCTTTGCCTTTGTTTTAGTGATGTATCTATATGCAGTTGCATCCCATGTATGTAGTTGTCTATTTAGTTTTCTGTAACATCATGTCACTTATGCAGTGCATTTCTTGGGTTTATGAGGTGAAGAAATGACTTATCGAGTTATAATGTCCTGTACAAATATCTCAATCCAGTGAAGCCTAATCTTGCAGCTCAGTCATTTACCCCAAAAAAATTACTAAAAATCTTGCAGCTCAGTCACAACTAGAATGTTGTTTTGCCCTTATGTAGTTATGGGTTATATACTGTAATAGCTCTAATCTATGTCAGCATATAGTTTTCCTGCTTCCTAATTTTTTAGCTTTAATGAAGGTTTTTAGTTCGTGGTTCGAACACGGTACTTTACGCAGCAGCTAAGCTGCCCATTACGACTGTCAAATTTTACTGATTTTTAGTAATAAAGAAATTGTAAAATGTTTTTGGTGGAGAGAACATTTGCTAAATTTTGTTTTAATTGCAAGTCCTTTGGTCTTTGGTCCCTATGTAATTTCCAACCACCAGTTTTTTGGCTTTCAGCTATGATGTGTCGATTCTTCTACGTGGAGATCATATACTATTTGTTGTCAGAGATGGGAAGTGTTTACTGCTCGACGGGATGCGGGATGAGTTTTGGGTAGATAAAATAGTAAGGGGATAAGATAGTAGGGCCATAGGGGGTATTATTTATTGAGGGTGGACCCAGAGTGATGTGACATTTATGAAGGGTGGATAAAATAGTACTCCCTCGGTCCCTTTTTAAATGTCCACTATAGGAAATGCAATTTCAAACCCCCCCAAAAATAATATTTCACTATATAATTTTTTAAATTGTTTTATACCAAATTAAAGTACTCATTGAGTACTTTAATTTTAATTTGGTGCAAAAAAATTTGAAAAGATTCTATGGAAGTACATTTTTTAACTTCCACAAAAATACACATTTTCCAAAGGGGACGTTTAAAAAGGGACGGAGTAGTAGTTGGTTTCGAAGATTTTGGTAATAAGGGAGGATAAAATAGTACTATGTCATCTCATAATATAAATAAAGTTTCTTGTGTTAGGGTTAGTTAACGCCCTATACACTTTCTCTCATCTCTAATAACATGGTATCAGAGCACAACCCTAATCCACCTTAAATGTACAAAACTTACATACCACCGTCATCAACCTCTATGAACAGTGACCCACCTGTTGAAAACCCTAAATTGACTCTTCTTCTCCACAGAAAACCCTAAATCGAAACCTACTGACCCTCGAAAATGTCAGTTCGACCTCACCTACACCTTATTTGATCACAAATTCAGACCCTAGACAACCTTAATCGACCCCAATCGACCACAATCCGGCCTTTCAACCCCAATCGACCTTAATCGATCCTACCCACACTCTGTTCAAACCTGTAGGCTCTGTTTGAACTTTGAAAACCCTCACCTTGATCTCGAAAACGTGAAGAAACCCCTAAATCGTGTTCTCATGGTTTTGGTTCTTGGCAATAAATATCAACATTATGTTTTCTTTTTCTGAAGCGATCTGGCAGAATTTTCTTTTATTTTTAGGGTAGGAAGTTTTTGTGAAACATTTAGGCTCTAAAATATGAAATCTTCTCTTTTCCAGCTTGCTATGAAAGGAATATATGAGCTTAGATTGGTGGGTGGGTGTAGCCAGTTTTACCCTCTTCTTTGTTGCTTTTGTTTGTTTTGTTTCCCTTTCCAGCACCCAAAGTCCTATTAAAGTAGTTCAACATGTCCAAGAGTAAATAACAGAAACTATTTTCAAGAATGAGCATAATACAGCAGAAATGGATTTTTAGAGTATAACTCTTGTAAAACTCTCTTCTTTATTGCAACTTTCATTGAAGTTGCCATTTCATTGTACATGATTCTTTTGGCTCAACCATCTCTTGTAAAATGGTCCATAATTGTAAATTGTGCAGGAAAAACATTAAAGGGACAATCACAAAAAGTTCAGCAGGCCGTTCTGGAGGTAAATCTTGTCGTCTTTTTTCTTTTAAATCTTTACACAGGCTTACGTCATTCATTCACAGAAGTTTCGGGCCGGTGGATACAATGTAATTGTTGCAACATCAATTGGCGAAGAAGGTTTGGACATAATGGAGGTTGATCTTGTCATCTGTTTTGATGCTAATATCTCTCCCTTGAGAATGATTCAACGCATGGGGAGGACTGGAAGGAAGCGTGATGGACGAGTTGATATCCTTCTCCTGTGTAGTCAACACATACCCGAAACAGTGTTAGCATAGTACATATGAACTCTTGATAATTGCATAGTTGGCGAACTACTTGCCTAAATATCTGGGCATTGTGTTTTAGAAGTCATTAAGACAGAAATTATGGTTGGAAATCTATTACAGTTCTTCAAAAGGATCCTTAACAAGGTTTACTGGTTTTAGCTTTTCATGGGACTGAGCTGAAGGGTTACCTGCGGAAGCAAGCAAGTAACAAATCTATTAATAAACACATGCGAAATGGGGGAATGAATAGCTTCAATTTCCATTCTAGTCCTAGGATGGTAAATTTTACGAGATAAAGTTGCCTATTGATTGTCTTGGAGTTTTGATTTGTTACCTTCTTAACCTCTGTATCCGGTGTTGCTTTATTCATAGATTCCACATATTTTCAAACCAGAAGTTGTGTCAATTGAGCTATCTATTGAACAATTCATTCCTCGTGGAAGGAAAGGGAAAGCGGATGCTGCTAGCCAGACCCCTATGTTTAAGGTCAAGTTATCTGATGCTGAGACTGATTTACTCGATAAATACTTCGACAATGACTTCCAGTTCAAAAAAAAGAGAGATAAATGCTTCAACTCTTCCAAAGAGAGTGCATGGAGACCATCCCTCATCGCCTTCCCCCATTTCCAAGCATCTCCTTCTAGAGTGCTGAAAGTTTTCCATTCGTCCAGAACAGAAATGCTGATTGATGCAATGCAACTTTTGCAAGGCTTAGCCTTAGTTAGAGACAACAGTACCATCTTAGTTGAGGTTTGCTCTTGGGTTTGAGTTGGCTTTACTTCTTTGTTCTTTGTCCTCTTTTTTAGGTACATCTGAACTATGAAGCACAAATACTCTATTTTGGCCTCCGTATCACATATCGTACGTGTATCGGATAAGGATACGCTCAGATACGCTCCGGATACGTATCCGATACGTTTTTTAAAGTATCTAGAATTTAAATTTATTTTTTGGTATTCGGATACGTTTTGGATACGCTCGGATACGTTTTGGATACGCGCGTGGGTAAATATGTTTTTACTTGAAATATATGGGGTAAAATTGCAATTAGATCTGGTGTTGTGTTGTTTTGTACCTCTAATAAGCTAAATTACACTGGAAGCCCCACAATTTAAGTTCCTATCATTTTATATGCTCTAGTATTTGTTATTATATCAATTTAAGACCCCAGCTTTTGTATATTTTATTTTCTATATCTAATGAAGCATGATCAAACTATAATATCTATATATCTATAAAATTTTTTTTTAAATTTTTGTATAATGTATATTTCATTTTTTAGGAATTAAAAATTATATATATAAAATATATTTTTTATTTACTTATTCAACGTATCCCCCAACGTATCGTATCCTACTTTTTGGAAAAATCACGTATCCGCGTATCCGTATCCTATCGTATCCGTATCCGTGCTTCATAGCATTTGAAGACAACAAAAAAGAAAAGTAATATTTCGTATGCCATTTTTCAGGATGATGCCCTGTCAAATAAACACTTGGGAGTTGAAAACATTGAGCAGCATAAGCACAGTAAGGAAGGTGGTGCCATCTTCCAGACTTCCTCTGACTGAAATGTTTCTGGGACAACATAAATTCTATTGTGTGGGAGGTGTCATATAGTTTTTGAATTGGATAGCACATCTTCATTATATGCAGTATATGCCAGATTTCTTTTGTTTCAATTACTGCATCATCAGTTCTCTTTTGCATGTGAATAGAGAGTTGCTTTGGAACATCTTAAGTTCCTAGCACTGAGGTAGACATAACTAGAAGCTGTTAGGGGTCAAATAAATTCGTTTCTACGGGTAGTTTAATTCAATTAAATAGTTAAGCTATTAGGCAGTGGGCCTGAAAAGGATATCAAAGTGCCGCAAAGTCCCTTGCACAGAAGGTTCTCTTTGACCCGAGGTGACTATCATACCAATAGAAATACATAAGGAGCACAAACACACACATGATGGCTATGAAGAACCAAGTCAATGGGGGAAGAACAACATACCTTTAAACTCGAACCGAGGACCTTCTAGAAATAAAGCTCTGATATCACCCTAATGGCTATGAAGTTACGTGCCATTATGGTTCCTTAAAAATTGTGTTCTTACAATGATTTTCAACATGCGTTCATACTATTTCCCTTTCCTTTTCCTACTGAAGTTCGACAATTTCCCCTTTCCTTTTCCAAGTGCCCCCCTCCCTTCCGGGCACGGCCAAATTTTTGCATATTTTATCAGGTTGTGAGGATGTCTCTCTTGGACCTTGGTAGACTCCTGCCAAAGCCCACTCAATTGCTGACGCATGCCATGTAAACCAATTCAATTTTGTGCTCCAATACTACATTAAATAGGTAATCTAGGAGAAGTGTGGGATTTTAAGGATTGCATGGATGACAAGGAGCTTGGATTGGGCAGCTATAATTAAGCAGCAAAAGGGCTTTAAATAGACGCAGTACAGGAGTTCGACTGTTCTGGGTGTTGTGAACAGTAACTTTGGGTCATTTGTGCTGCTTTTCAAGGCAGGGTGCTAGGGTTGAGGAATAGGCACCCAAGGGATGGATAGGGGACAAAAAAAATTAATGAAGAAGAAGAAAGTCTAGAATCACTCCTTCCTATATTCCTAAAGCCAAACGCGCAAAGGGATCTCAACAAGTAATAGACTTGCATTCACAACTCACAATAAAGCTTCAAAGCTCTTGTATGCGTCTAAATACTCAGCTATACAATAGGAATTACATAGGTTGATATAGACTTTGTACTTCCTACACCAACTAGGACTAGGATTCTAGATGTGAACTTCTAATTTTTTGACTTCTAAAAGCCATCTACTAATTGTTGATAACTTGACACGTAGAAACAACCCCCTGCGCGATTCCTACAGCCCCTGTAAGGAAATCTAGGATTACCAAAAAAGTACTCGATGTTGAAAATTTCACCAATAGAAACCGATGTCCAAATTTTGCCAACCTTTTATACGTACTTTTCCTTTATCTCTTTATTGCCTGCATCAATAGGAGTAAACTAGGGTCAAACTGTGCAAACATTTTGCAATTTAAAATCACTGGGTCCTAGAACTAATAATAGTGGTCATTCTTGTATATCTGTGTGACAATGGAGTGGAGCTTGCATAGAACAGTTGTTGGTATTGAAATATAACTCCTCTACCAACTTCTCTGGCAGATGCAGTGTTGGATGATACATTCCATCTGCTTCCCTGAAACGTGGTCGGTGTTTGAGTCTTTGACATCTAAATGATGTGTTATGGTGTGGAACTGAATCTTTTTCTTGTCAGGGAGTGGTCGGAGACTAAAGCATCTTTTTATTTGTGCTTGCTATGCTTCTGTCATACCTTGAGTCTCGTAAATTTTTTAAAATGCCTTGCATGTTTTTCTGCTTCACCATTTAATTCTCGATTAGAAGGGTACTTTGGATTTGTTCTCACCATTCCCAATAAGATCATTCACAAAGATAAATATTACTCTGATACATTCTCAGCAGATGAGGTTAATGCGAGAATAGAAGACTTTTCTGACTGGACAATTTCCTCTTGGTCAAGATGCAATGAAAACAAGACTATGCCTACATCAAAATGCAGCTCTGTTTCCCAGCAAGAGAATGCAGTGGATGTGGGTGAGAAAATACTTCAGACCCCAGTTTCCAAAGTGTATTCATCCAACGAAGGAGAAGAGGTCATTGTTGGGACACCGCAGGAAAAGAGAAGTGAAGTACAGTTAATGGATGATTCGAGCAATGGCTTGCAAGATGTTGAGCTCAGTCCCCGGTTATCGAATTTTATCAAGGCCGGTGTTGTTCCAGAGTCTCCTATAGATTATACGGGTTTGTATTTCTCCCTCGTGTTTCCATCTTCATGTTAATTGTGTAAAATTAAAATTGTTTGCTACCATCTGTTCTGCCACAATGGAGTGCAAAACTCTATAAAGCTCGGATACTCCAAAAGGGTCACATACCAGTATCTGGTACGTTACGCGCCAAATACAGTGGTATATGTATCAGATACGTCTGAAGAGTATCCAAAATAAATTTGTAATATTCTCATCTTCAGATACGTTGAGGATGCACATTTTGATGCCGGAAAAATAAACTTTTTGAAAGATTTCATGAGACTCAAGCTGTAATCTTTAGAAATTTTAATTGAAAAGGTGTAATAGAAATTAAAAAGTTCAATTGACGCGCCCCTTAAGTCTTTTGTCAAAGTTGCAGTGTGCCCTACATCGAAAGTCTTGCATTCGTTGAAGTTCAATAGGAATTCACTGTTTAACTTTCTTTTAATTTTATTTTTGGATCAAAGGCGGGTATTGTATTTTTGATATTATCTAATGAATGTATTTTTAGTCTTGTTTTACTTTTATACATTGACAGTACTAATAGCATATGTAAATATTTGTCGACAAACATTTCGTCAAGGTATCGGTTCTCTACTATTTTACCTTTTCATAAATCTCCCTATCCCTTTTGTATGTTCATCCCGCCTCCGTGCTTCCTATCTACAATATGATGAAAGAGTCTTTAATTTTGCAGGGACGTCCAAAGGAAAAAAGGGAGGTCATTCAATGGACCCACACTCTTGCTCATCAGCTCAGTCAAATAATGGAGAATCGCCGATGTCTTCAATTCCTGAGGAGGAAGAAAAGATGGTTATGGATAGCAGTGCTTGTGTAAGAAATGTTCTAGCTTCTGTAACTGAAGAGATTCAAGCTCCTTCACTTAATAAAAAATTCAAATCCACAATAGGAAGCATATCTGCTTTTCCGATTGTTGAAGACGTCAAAACTCCTTTGGCAAATTCAACAACCAATAGTTGTAGCAAAGACTGGTGTTTGGATTCTGGAAGCAAATCAGAAAGTGTTAAACAGGAAAAAAAGTTCAAAAGATTGCGGAAATATGGAGATCAAGGTAAACAGAGGCCTCTAGACGGAGATATTGGCCCGGCCGTAAAATCAACGCGAGCTTGTGGAAGTCAACGTCCAATCCTGGTAAAGAATGATAGAGGTAACATGAAACTTGTGGTTGATTTATATCAAGTGCTTATTCTAGGTTGTGTGCACCTCATTTCTTCATCCTGTCACTACCAGAAATTGCAAATTCCTTACTATTGACCACTCTCTCTTTGCCCTTGTGGTTCTGTCTATTTTTCTTTGGTTACTCAGTGTATCTTGATTTGGTTCAGGCAGGAGGAAGCCAGTAAAGGATGTCAGAGACTTCGTCGAAGTAGAAGCTGAGTAGGTGTCTCTTATATTGCATGGCATCATACGATAACTTTAGCATTATTAATATTTTTGGGTCTTGGGAATCGCTGGACACAAGTGAAGGGATATGAGTTATCCACTTCAACAGAGTTGACAAAAGTTTTCTGAGCTGTAATTATGTTTTTTGATTAAATGTGGTCAGGGTATCATCAGAAGTTGAAGTATCAGATGATGAGGAAGTTGAGCCGGACACTAATTCTTATGACGATAGCTTTATAGATGACAGGATGAATCCTACACAAGCAAGTACACAACCTGAAACCAGTGGAACTGATATGATGGCTATTTACAGGTTTTCGATGAACTTTTACATCTGAATCTTCTCTCCTCTGTTCATTTGTTTCTTGGAGTGTGTGTGGATGTATGTTTTTCTTTTTATTGGTTTTAGTTTTTAGTACTACTTTGTAATTTCATTTCGTCGCCGGGGGGGGGGGGGGGGGCGGTTGATTGGCTAGACTAAAAAGGATATAACAGATAAGGCCGGATACATTGGGGTGGATGAGTGTCTGACGGACACAGACACGTGAGACCGGTAGACTTGTAAGTACTTCATGCATTCCAAGGCATGTATTTAACTCACATGATTATAGTTTGAACTGACTTCTGTGTTATGACAGGCGCTCTTTACTCACCCAATCACCGATGGAGAGACTACCCAACGGTTGTACAGATTTTAGTCCCGCCTCTGTTGCTTCCAAGACCCGGATGAGTGATAGTGGGAGCTCGTCTGGAATGGTACACCATTCTCTTCAAACGCCTCAAATCGGTTCACAATCTGTTGGGAGGATTTCGAATTCTTTTCTGTTGAAATCTAAGCAGATCTCTACGGAAGAGATGCCATGCACAACAAGTGGTATCCCCAGAGACAATGAAAGCAGGATAGGAGGTCTGAAAAGAAAATTGAGCTTTTATCAAGTGGGATCCGTTCCTGCCATAAATCTGGATCAGGACTTGTCCCACTCTGAAGCTGCTTGTAGAGAAACATCGCTGCAGGATCAAAAGCTGAAACACGATCCAAATGGAGATATGCTGGATGATGATCAGTTTTATGACGGCCTTGATCTTGATGCAGTGGAAGAAGAAGCTGCCAAAATACTTGGGTACAAATCAGAATTGTCGGTGCAGAAAAAGGTGGTGATTCCTGCTCCTAACCCGCCACTGCTTCGTGTTATGGGTTCTCCAACATTTGATCTGGGGATCTGATTGGTTTAAGGATCCTAATTATTTGGAGCACTAGTGCTGTTCAATTTACTCTCGAATCAGAATTTCCTGTGCAGAAAAAGGCGGTAATTCCTGCTCCTAACCCACCACCACTTCGTGTTATGGCTTCTCCAACGTTTGAGCTGGGAATTTGATTGGTTTAAGGATCATAATTTATTTGGAGCACCGTGCCATCCAATTAACTCTGGACATTTTGGGTTGAGATTTATCACGTGTGCAAATCTGTTGGGCTCACAATAGTTAAACCATTATTTGTAAAATAAGATTTTTTTTTTTTTGGGTTCACAGGAGTATGATTGTGTATATATCATACATGCAGTTGATAATGAGAAGTTCTGGTAATGAAACACTTAAGTCCCTTTATTTTGTTTTGAACAAATGATTTCGTTGTTGCTTTTTGCAAGTGTAAGCTTCTATCCTTTTATTGTCTTTTGAAGAGCCTATTTAAAAGACCCTTCATTCTATTCGGTTGGTTGAAGAAATATAAATTTGAGTTTGATTATGGTTTTAATACAGAAATATCTTCACTTCCTTAGGCACAGAGATGTATTGAGTTCCTTGGGCATATGGATGTCTAGGGGTCTTTTAGTCATAGGGATGTCTAAGGTCTTATATTTATTTATTTTCTTTAATTGTTCTGCATTAGTTTGGTATCGAAGCAAATACCGATCTTTCTTTGTTTATGCTTCCAATCTAATTTCTATATCTAGAAATTAAATAAAAAAGGTCATTGAGCCCCATCTCCAAGCCCAACTTAACCCATTCTCCATGAGCAAACCATTCAGCCCATCCCAGCACAAGGGGGAAAAATGAAAGAAAGAGAGAGAGAGAGAGAAGAAAAGAGCCCAAAAAAAAAAACCCAATAGAGCAAAATATTGGAGAGCTTGGAATACCCTTTCTCGAGTTGCCAGACGTAACTTTCAGCATCAACAAATGATTAGGGTTCACACATGACCAAAGGTGTTTGGACAGATGAGATTGATTGTCCCATGACATTGTTACTCATTTCCCAGCGATGCTCCTCTCAAACTATGGTTTTCGACTTTTCGTGAATTTTCTCAAGCCTTTGGCGATGGACAACAGTTTTAACTCGCCGGAGTCAAGTCCTTTTAGCAAGTGAAGAATAGGGTCCTAGAGAACGGGAAGGAGTAATCTATCGTTCCCACGATCTGAAACGATATTGATTGTGTGGTCATCATCCTTTTAGATGTTAGGATTTAGTATTTTAGTAGTTTTAGATGTGATTGTAATGAGAAAAGATTCACATGGTCATATCCCATGTGGAAGACTTGAATTGTTGGTACAAATATTAGTACCTGTAATGCCCCCTAAAATTGGGTATGTTACTATAATTACAAATAAAAAGTTATAATAATGAGTTTGATACAATAAATCCTTCCCATATAAAATACATTTATTTCAACCGGGTGGGATCTATGGCTTCTCCTGTCCCTTTGTCTGTTTGTCCCCCATGTTGGCAGCTCCTCCAACTCTGTAGTTCTCCTGACAGTAGTATTCCTCCTGTTCGTCTCGGTAATCTGACATAATATGTCAGAGTCGCATAGCAACATCGTGCTACTATGTCAGGGTCACACAAATATAACACCGTGAGCGACAACGCCCACAGATAGTTTTATCCAACCCTTAAACTAGTAATTCTAGAACAATATGTATAGATGGTAAAGTAAAACAAGAATTTACAGAAAACCGTGTTTTGCATGAAATATGAATGTAAATAATCTGACACAAATAATATAATTATATGCTCATTGATCTTGCTCTTATGCTTGATAATCTAGATTAGTACTCGTTAATGCTAGAGAATTTAGAAGGCATGGCCATTTACTTGGTTTTGTAAGTTTTTTTGGATAATTTAGCTTGAAATTAAAAGGGGTTAAGCGAATGTACAGCCTACAAGGGGCATACCCCAGGGAGGACAAAACAAAATAAAGAAAAAAAAAAAGAAAAACTGTGTGCTCCCCGACACAACCCGTCAGGGTGGGAAAATAGGGTACCCTTGCACAACCCGCAAGGTTAGGATTAAATAACTATTGGAATAGAATCCAATTTGTGAGGGTCACAAAAATATATCAATAATAGGCCACAAAAAGCCAACTGATGTAGAAAGTATCACCAAAAAGGGACCTTCATTGCCCCAAAATTCTCAGATCTCAAACACCCAAGTGGGACCAAGGGATGAGACCCATGCCATACAACTTCCTTTCCAGACAGCACTTGCGTATAGTGGACGAATGGGTTTTCACCCATTGAATAAAACTATCGGGTAATGGGTTTTCACCCAATAAATATAGCTGTCCCCGATGGGACCAAATATGATTAGAAGGGTGTTAGACCAAATAGGTACAGGTAGTGATGCCCATCTGTCATGAGGTACAAAATTCCCGAGCACAAAGGCCCACTGCCTAGCTTGACTTTAAACTGCACAAAGGACAGTTAAACAGCTGGATTCCAGCTTCTCTTATGCGTGCAGTGGTACATCAAGGACCCAAGGTCCCACTTTTCCACCGTCTAAATCGATTAAGGGTGCATTTTGTCTTCCCCCCCCCCCCCCACATGGTCCTTTTTAACCAGGCAGTAGCCCACTTGCAGGAGGGAGAGAGTGGATCACACTCTCTCCTTCACAAACTGATATTCCAGTTGAACCCCAGAGAACGGAAAAGCACCGACCTGCTCCCAAGACCAGATCCTACATCACGGACTCTTCTTAGCAGCCAGAGACCAAGTGTGGTATTACCCCCACCGCCGTGACATGAGCAACACCTAACGGGAGGAACATAGTCGCCATGGAAGAGCTCATTTCAGGACCCTAAATCCCAAAAGCTTCAGTGTGTAGCCGTACTTAGGAGCTACTGCTTGTGCATGTTCAAGTTGAAACCCATTTGGATCTCACACTGGAATCTGAGCTTGAATGAGCACTACGGATCTTGGACCTTGCAGTTGATGGCCAAGGAAACCCATGCTCCCTCTGTTGAGGACGAAATCTGCTCCATGACAGAGAGGACGAACCTCTACTGGGTTTGGGGAAACTTTACAGCATCCCCTATGTATAAAGTGAGCTTGGGCGGAATCCTTTGCAAACCGGAAAGAAGAACCCAAATCTCCCTTTGCTATTGTAGTTAATCGAGCCAGATGGGAAGAACCCGAATCTGCTCACATGATAAAACCAAACAGATGTTTGGTTGATGTATAAAAATTTTGGCAGGAGTTAAGGGGAGTGCATTCTCTCTCTAGATTCTAGAGAGAGAAGCTCTCAACCCTAGCTCCTACCTTGTTTTCTTGGTTGGTTTTGTAAGTTGGGACCCCTCTGGGCCCCTGCAAGGGCACTTTTGTTAAAAAAAATATGCATTTCTCAAATCACAAAACAAATAGCACCATTGCGTTTCCCACGACATTTTTTAGTCTAGTGGGACCTTCAGAATCAAATTTTGATGATCAAGTAAGAAAGAAGAATTTTGGGGCACAATACGGTACTGTTTGTTATGTCCATGATCCGACTTATAAAAGTGACTTGTTATGATATTTTCGTTAGTGTCAAAAAGTTGTAAATATTATTTCGAGACTATTAAGATAATTCTCATATTTTTCTGAGATCATCTAGTGAACCACTCTGATTTCGAACCCCTAATCTTTCATCCGAAAGAAGATCGACCAGCCTTGCGGCCTTAGAAGGCACGATTGTGTTTGTTTTGGGTTTTGGGTTTTGGTTTTTGAAAATGATTGGAGGGAGAAATATGGATAATAATTAAAAATAGGTGTTAATAATTAGATAGAGAGAGAGAGAAATGAGAATAATATTTGAAAATAGTGTCAATAATTGAGAAAACCGGGGTTTGAAACCCAAAACGAACAAGGCCACGTGTCTACCTTAGTGGACACCTGGGGGAGTGACTCATGACAGTTTTCTGTCAAAACCCATTATAATATATGAAAGAAAAAAAAAAGAGAAAAGAGGAATTAGAGAAGAGGGAGAGAGCTGAGTGAGGAATTGAGAAAATCACCGACCGCTTGGCATCCGTCGACCTCCTCCAATACTTCTAATCATCACCTCCATCTTCAAGCTTCAACTTTGCAAGTATACCTCTTCTCTTTTCCATTTTATAGAGGGGCGAAATTTTTTCGTTAGTGTACGTAAATCAATAATTAAACTGACTAGGGATGAGAATAGTGAACGATTAACTTGAGGGACTAAGAGAGAAATTTGAGGAATGGTGAAGAACAAGGAAAAACAGTTGGGAAGACCCTTGGTAGGAATTCATCACCCAATTAGAGCAAGAGTTGAGTGCGATTTGCTCTCTAGGAGGGGTGTTTCTCTCTCTAGAATTGCTCCCTCCTTCTCTCTCTAAGTGTTCTCCCCAAATGAGGGGAGAGTGCCTTATTTATAGGCCACTTGATCCTCCCCCAGCCCAAGTAGACTAATAAAGTCTGGACACGTGTCGCACACAAAGTGCGCAAATATTCCTTCCATACTGCTAGGCCGCGGACCCCGCGACACATGCGGGGGCCTCTCTGTGACGAACCCTTGTTCTTAGCCGCCAAACCACAAAATCTCCAGTAGTCCTGGAAGTGCGATGTGGTCAAGGTTTGCCTTGGTCTCGCTGTTGCCACTATCGGGCACAGGTCGAGGCTCTACCTTGCCATCACCGCATAAGCGGACATAGTCACGGCCTCCTTGGTCGTGCCAATACCGCAACCAAGCCTCTAAATGGCCTCCCTGTGGACCCTGCTAAGTCAGGTCGGGGGGCGGACACATCGTCTGGGTCGGATCATCTTCGGAGGGCCGGCGTCTCTCTTTGTCGTGCCCCAAGATCTTAAGGAATCATAATTGATTCCTTTATCATCGTCTCTCATCCGAGACTTGAATGGCATAGGTCATGCCACCATCGAGGCACCCCTATCTGTCACCCGAAAATCTGGCTAAGTATGAAAAAATCACTTTTTCAGTAAGTTTCAATTTGGCACATAAAAAGTCCTGGTATTTGTTTCTTGGATTTTTCTAAGTAAAATGGTATAATCGGATGCTCTTTTTGAGTACGACAAAGTTTTCTTTTGCCCCTTTTCTTCGGAGAATATCGTGTCGTTTTTCACCTTTGTACTAAAAAAGTGGGGGGATGAGATTTTGATAAGATTGGAATATCAAAATTTTGGAAATGCCATTGTTTCTGAAAAAGGGGGGGGGGGGGGGGGGGGGGGGGTGTACTTCATTATTATTTTCATTCTTAACTTTGGTTTATGAAAATAAGTGTTCAAGTACTGTTCCTCCCTTTGCGGGTTACCCCCGCGGGGGTACTGTTCCCCCACCCGCAGGGTACTGTTCCTACCCCTGCGGGTTACCCCCACAGGATACTGTTCCTCCCCTTGCGGGTTACCCCACAGGGTACTATTCCTCCACCCGCGGGTCCTTGGCCCGAACTTCATGCCTTAGAACAAATTTCGTTCCTTTGGTTTCCAATTCAAAATTCGACTATTTTCTCCACGTGTCTCATTTTCTCGAGTGTCACGTATCCGTGGTAATTTTACCCACCTACACATTTTTATTGATTCCATTGGCAAATTTCGTGCTACATGCCTGTATATACAGCAGTTCAAAAACGGGTTCACAGGTCGCTATGTTTGGACGATTTCTCATTCATAAACTGTTAATTAGGTTATGGTTCCTTCACTCTGAGCTCTTTATTTTTCCGTTGGAATTACTTAAGTCCATTGAGAATTCAATTTATAGCGAATTTTTGAAGTTCGGTATGCATCCTGTAAATCTGCTCCAGGATAGATTTGCTGTTTTCTCATCCTTAGAAGTCGAATTCAACTTCAGATCTTCACAGCATCTGAAGTTCATTCTGTTACGAAACTACACTTGAATCACCTGAAAATCTTCACAACTCGATTTATTATGAATTTTTGAAGTTGAGTTTGTATTCCGTCAATCTATTCTTAGACAGATTTGTATGGCTGCTGTATTTGCTTGTTTTCTCATCTTTGGAGTACAAAATTGACTTGGGTTCCTTCATGATTTTTGAAATATATTCTGTTGCGGAACTTTTGGCATTAGAATGGCTCAAAAATATTAACAGTTACTTGTTTGGCTTGCTGTGGTAAATCTCTTTGGAGTTTTGGCTTCCAATATTTTTCTGGAAATACCGTTCCTAGTTATCTACCTTTGAGCATTGGTCTTACCCTTTTGAAGTCTCAAATGAAAATGTTATGAATTTTCCTTTGGTATGTGACTGTTTTGGGACTTTGTTGATCTTGGTACCAAACCCAATCTTTTTGGATCATGTCCATCATCAATTGAATTAACTCGTGGTCATTCCAATACCCACTTTTACCAAATTTCAGTTGGCTGAATATTCTATGGCCGGAAGCCCTCGTTTGAAACCCTACTTTTGATCATCTTGACGAGTCGGTGGGTTTGAGTTCTATAGCAATAGTTGGGCTAATTTAGAGCACGTTGATACTAGATATAGCTTATTAATAGTTGTTTGTATCTTGATTAATAATAGGGCTCATCTTGGGCTGTGATTCACGTGTTAGCCGTTGCCTGTGTAACCTCAGCAATCAATGTGAGTATATAAATGCCCTAATCACCTTATTCTCGTAAATTGTTATCTTCTGATAATTTTTAAAACTGTGACCAAGTTTGGAATATTGTTATCAAGTTTTATCCTTGACTATTTACGGAATCCATGAAAAGAACGACGTATTTTGAGACTATGATTATCGATATGGTATATGGATACGGTGTTCGGGCCTCAATTGACGATAAAGGAATTGGGGGAATAAGGAGGTATAAGGTGATGTTGGAATGTGCACCAGGGTTCATTTGGGTACCATGTGCTTGTGAATTGATATCATTTCACAGCCACTAGCTGGCATTCGGGGTAGCTCCTTGATAATTTCTGGTTAATCCGTGAGTACCGTTTTGAATATTATGAGAAGCTATTTTACTGAACTATCTGCAGTTCTAATTCATTTTTGCTGTTGGACCTCTGGCGGTCAATGCATAATGTTGTTATCTTGGTGAATTATTGTGGTGGGCCTGAATTATTGTGAATTTTGAAACCTATCAGGCTAAGTTGATTCCATGGAGATGATGTAATTCTGGTAGTTTATATATTCACACGAGCTATCGCTTATGAAATTTTTTTAAAAAACCATTTTTTTACAGGCGACATGAAGTAGATACGCCAAGGACTTAGTTAGCTTTTGAAGTTTTGCTTGGCCACTTGTGATGTACACTAGCAGGATCTTGGGGTCTACTCAAAGGCGTGGCTGAGAGTTGTATATATTTCTTTATCTTTGGAGACATGTAAATAATGGGTTTAAGTTAGGGACCCTTTTGTTGTAATAAACTCAAGTAAATTAGGTTGCTCTGGTATGTTTTTCTACAGTGAAACAAGTTTATATAATTATAGTTTTGGAAATGATGTTTGTTTTAATGAGAGGTCTTAAGAGGATGTTAATCCCCTGGCCGATCACATATTACAACCCTCGTCGGGTTGGGTTGTGACAATGAATGTGTCATTGTCAATGCAGATCAGAGTATATCGTGCGCAATAAACAATGTCTCGTATTATTTTTTCAGTATTAGCATTGTTCTTCAAATTTATTAGGCTGGACTGCTTCTGACCACTGGGCTAACAATCATTTCACTCAAAAAGTTATTGGTCCGTTTCTGTTGCCTTTCAACGACGATACCAACCTTTTCGCTCGAGGTCCCGGCCATCTTGCATCACCGATCTTAACAACTCGTTCACAGGTACGTCCACCCCGCGACTCACACGACGTAGTCCCGGTCGTCTTGTATCACTAAACTTAACCAGTTTGTTTACAAGGTCCGTCCACTATGTATTGTGCACGCTTAGTCCTAACCACCAAGTTCTCTCCACGAAGTTGGGGAGGCGCTCTCACTGCACTACAGTATTCATTTCAATCCATTGTCATTCTCACCTCTATTTCTTGTCAACGGTATTCAATCAATTTCTCGTAAACCGTGTCGTGTTGATATCATATCGTGTCTCGTGAGTATGCAACATGATTTATAAAACTGGTTTCATGATTATGCATCTTTTCTCTAAACGTGTCACATAAAATAACAACTTTCCTACGCGCGATTCTTTTCAAAACCAAGCCAGGGTTAGTGAAAAATAGTACTGATAAACTACGTAGTCACTTTTTAAACTACATAGCCAGTGTGTCCCAAGTCGGATGGTCGGATGAGTCTAGTTAGAATCACCATTCCTTCCTTAGTCAGCGGGAAGCATGTCTTTTTGTCAGTCTCAGAGAGGGGCCATTATCACAGTCAAAAGTTATTCAAAAAAATTTCAATCATTTAAGAAGTCGCTTTTTCGAAAAAAAAAGCTTGCCAGCAACATTTTTTCAAAAGTTAGTCGGGCATAATAATGGCGTATTTTTGAAAAGTCGATTTTTATCTAGGCATTATAACGACCACGTTATATTTAAAAAAAAATGATTATAACAACTTCCGAAAAGTTTTACCGTTAGCTAAAACAAGTAACTTTAAGCAAAAATTATAAAGACTACGTAAATAAGGTCATGGCTAGATTAGGAACATTATAACAGCGTAAAACTTATACTTAGGAATGGTTAGAAATACTGCCTTGATTCCGAGTGTTAGTCGGAGGTCGAAAAAGCTAGCTAGTTTGGTTTCCGGAATCGAACTACCGTAAGCACAAACTACTTCCTACCAACTTGGCTTCTACTTTATGGATTGGAGGGTGGCTTTAAGCAATGTTTTGAAACTCGGACCAGAAGGGCGAACCGGAAAGGAGACTGGGCAGACGGGTCACCGGTTAAACCACGGTTGAACCGTTATCAAACCGTGACGTCATAAATATGTCATTAATATATATATAAATGCAAAAAAAAAATATGAAAAAAAAAATGTTGGAAAGGAGAGATGGCTCAAGAGAAATGAGAGATGGAAACTGTATGTGCGTTTAGTCCCACATCGCCTGTATTAGAGCTCAAGGACAACGTACAACATATATAAAAGGTAGAGAAGAGCCCCATTCGTTTGCACTCGTGCGTTTTAATGGCTTAGAGGTGGTCCACGTGGATCGTTGACCGAGGGATTCGACTTTTAAGCCTCAAATGCGTCAGTAAATAGTGGAATTCAAAAAAAAATCCGTCGGTCCGGTCTGACTGACCCGTATTCCGGTTTAACGGTTTGCCGGTTTAGACGTTATTTTACACCGGTTTTCTAAAAAGAGACCGGTTTTTATTAATAAACGGTTTTTGGGATCATCTGGACCGGAATAAGGTCCGGTTGACGGTTCATCCAGTCGAACCGACCGGTCCGGTCCGAGTTTTAAAACATTGGCTTTAAGTGTGGAGCTACTTGAATGTGGAAGAACACTAATTGATTTTTTACTTGAAAAACTCAAGAACACAAGAAACTTTTCTACTTGGAAAACTACTACTACAACAAAGGAGGAGAGGGTTATTGGTGTAAGAACAAATGAGAGCCAGGCTCTCTATTTTAGGCAATGGGTGGCTCCCCCTCCCCTCTCTTGGTTGGCCTCCCCCTCTCTCTCACATGTGCCAAAATCTTAATTTTAAATGCAAGAATAAAAATCCATGATTTTGTGGGATTTTTCAAGAATAAAATTCTAGCCATGGTACCTAATAAATCCTAGATAAAATCTAAGAATGTGGTAGCTTTCTAGGAAATTTCTTAGTGCACTAGTTTGTGTAGGATTTTGCATGGCCACCTTTGCTTAAGGGAGTTTTTGGTACTCCCTCTGTCCCTTTTTTAGTGTAGACATTTCCATTTTGGGTTGTCCCTTAATAAGAGTGTGGTTTGAAAAGTTAATGGGTAACAGTTGTCATTTTGTCCTTTTGAAAAGTTAGTGGGTAAAGAGTTAATGGGTAAAAGTGAAGGATAATTTTGAAAAATAGAGGTAAAAATTGATGTGAAAAGTGTAAAGTAAAGAAAAAAGTTGATGTGAAAGGTGAAATGATAATGTTTCTTTAATAAGTTCAATTTACAAAGTAACACACTTAAAAAGGGACAGAGGGAGTACTAGTTATACATTTAATAGCCACAAGCGTAATTACCTAGGAAAATCTAGGAAAAATCTTGGTAATTAATAAGAAATATATTCTTATTCCTTATTAACGAGGGAATATATTCTCTTCAATAATTAGAGAAAAAAATTCCCAATAGGTAGAGTTTTTAGTGCTAGTTATACAAACAAGTGTACAACATATGGGCACAAGCCTAATAGGCTAGTGTATCTAGGAAAATCCTAGTGAATATTGGGTGAATCTTCCCATTAAATGGGAGAATAAAAATCTAGGAAAATTCCTCATGTTCGAGGATTTTGTTCTTAGGCAATTGCACACATGCACAATTGAAACTTCCTCCCTCTCTCTCTCTCTCTCTCTCTCTCTAGGTCCAAAATCCCCACATTAACGGGAAGAATAAGAATGTATTCTTACTTGAAGGGAAAGAAAATAAGATTGTGTTGGGGGAGAGGGGTGACAATAGGGTGTGGAAAAATTGGGGTAGATTTTTTGGAAGGAGGATTGTATAGTACTTGGCTTGTACAATTAGTTAAATGACTAGGTATACCAAAGTAAATAAATAATAGGAATTAAATAAATTAAAAGAAAACAATTGATTTAATAATCAAAATTTTTATTTTATTAAAATTAGGGTTATTACAATACCTGTAGCAAACCTGTATTTTAATATATCTTAACCTTTGATTATCTTTTGAAAGGGAGCTGCTACAATATCCCATTGTCTAGGGGATACCGTGTCCTCTACAAAATTAATCACTCAATGGCATAACAGTAACCATAAGAAGGCATAAGGAAAACCATGAATGGCGTAATAAAAACCACAAAATGACGTAACATTTTCAAACAACTCAATGGCATAACATTTACCAGAAGGAGGCATAACATTTTACCATATCATGGCATAACATTTTGATAGCTGTTATGCCATTTTATCACTCAATTTTCTCATGATGTTCTCCGTCATATCATTAACCACTCAATGGTGTCCCATTTCTACTCAATGGTATCCCATTTTCCTTTCGAAAGCCTAATATGTTACAATTGGGGGACACCATAGGGGAGGGATGTGTTAGAATTTTCTCTTTTAAAGAGCCTATTTAAAGGACCCTCTTCATTGTAAGCGGCTACAATATACCCCGCCATTGTAAGCGGCTACATAAACCATTGAATGACACACTAGAAATCATTAGAAGGAGAGAGTTGAGAGCTTCTCTCTCTAGAATCTAGAGAGAGAATGCACTCCTCTTAGTTCTTTATCAAATTTTTACCAATCGCCAAACTTTTGTTTGGTTTTTCATAGAATGTGGATTTGTTCCACACTTATCAACAAAATGGTTCCATCTAAACCCAGAATTCTATGAGTTAACGGAGCAATCTGTTCTCAGATTTTCTATGGGTTTTTCTACGCCAACAACATGTTCAGCAGATGAAGGTCGTTGCCCCTACCCCAGTTGGGTTCGTCCTACAACAAAATGGATGGGTTCCAGTCATAACAGAGGACTCCAGCAGGTCGTGGGGTAAAGGTTTCACAATTTGGGCATCTCTCACAGAGGGCTCTGGTTTTCCATTGAGCTTCAAGCTCCAAGGGATCCAGGTCCATACAACAAAACATCACACTGGATGGTGATGGGGCACAACAACCACAAACACTAAGTAAAGCTTCTTACGGAAGTATTCGAGTTCCCGGGGGTCTGAAACTAGCTCTTCCTTTGCGGCTTAGTTCCCCCCGTTAAGTGACGTTGGTGTCACGACGGTGGGGGTAATACCACAATCGGTGACGAAGGCCCTCATCCCTCCTATAAATCCGTTTTCAGCTGGTCTTAGAGGCTGGCAGAGCTTGTTCGTTTACCAGGGACTATCTGGAATCAATTTGGGAAGGAGAGAGTGAGATCCACTCTCTCCCATGCGAGTGGGATTTACCATCCGTTCAAAAGAGTGTACGACTGTCGCAGAGAACTTTTGCAAGCAGTCTACTTGGTTCACTCTACCACCTTTTGGTCAAATCTGAAACACCTTTTGGTCAAATCGGTACAGCTGTACCCATGTCTATTTCACGCATAGTGGGGTGACCATGGTCCTCCTTTTGAAACGCAAATGCAGCTGGGGAAGTGGGCCAATGGGCTGTCCCCTTATTTTAAACACAAATATAGCTGTATCTTGGTTTGGGCAAATGGTCAAGGGACCCACATCTATTCGGTTGAAAATTTCAAAGGCAATTTGTGGTTCAAGTGCTAGCTACCCACAACTTTATGGAGATGGCTGGTTACACTTTAAAAGTATTGTTACACGTAAATTGCATCAACAAGGAGCAAAAAAGATACAGTTGTACTCCTTACAAAAAGACAGTGAGTTTTGTATTCCACCGAGGGAGGGTGGTCCCTCACTCTGAAAATTTTGTGGGCCTTTGTTCCCTGTATAACAGTTCATTTTAGTCCTATCCTAGTGGGTTGCACTAGGACCTCTAAATTGCCCACCCGGCGGGTTGTGCCGGGTAGTACGCATTTTTTCTTTCTTTTCTTTATTTTCGTTTTGTCCTCCCTGGAGTATGCCCCTTGTAAGCTGTACATTCGCTTAACCCCTTTTAATTTCAAGCTGAATTATCTACAAAAAAAAAAAAAATCATTAGAAGGCATAATAAAAACCCTGGATGGAATAACAAAAACCATTCAAATGGCGTAACATTTATTAACCATTACATGGCGTAACATAAACCATTAGAAGGCATAACATTATAACCATTAGAAGACATAACATTCTTCAAAATGGCATTACACGTTATGACTCACTCTTTTTTTTTTGGTAGCGTCTCCTATTATAACATAAACCATTAAAAGGCGTAACATAACCATTAGGAGGTGAACATGTTATGCTAGAGAAGGTGGGGGCCATTCTAGCAATTTCCCTCTTCATTTTATTCAATTGGTTGATGAAATATATTTGAATTTATGTACGGATTTGATAAAGAGATTAGGCACGAAAATGTCCAGGGTTCCTTATGCACATGGATGTCTAGGGATTCCCAGGGGTCCATGGAGGCTTTGGGGTCTTTAGGTATAGGATGCCTAACATGTTAGCATCAAGGCTTCGTTGGGAAATTCAGAGGATTTCTCTATATCAAGACCATAACCAAAGTCATATATATTTGATCTCATCAAAGTGTCTCTAAAATCTAATTTGGAGAAAGTTTAATAAAAAAATCCATTTTCCAGTAAACACTTTTAATTACTTCTCCAAAATGTCGAACGCTGTTGCAAAAAAACAAAAACAGAACATGAGAATGATGCTACTATATATTTTTTCCAGACTTCTCCGTTTCATGTTTTAAGAAACATGTGATCTACTAGAAAATGACTTCAAAAACATATCATAATAAATACTACTAATAAAAACCACCCACCACTGAAGCCTTCTCATGGATTGGCTTAGCCACTTTGCCAAAACCAAATTTCCATGATGGCGGTGCTTACACAGGGATGGAGCCAGGATTTCACCTTTGTGGTGGCGAAAATATTTACTTTAAAAATAAAAAGACAAACTGTATTACGATGATGAAAGATTAAAAAATCTAATGGTGGCATTTACTTCATCTTTTTCTTTTTACTTCTTTCTTGCAAACATCCCTTCACAAAGGTAACTAAATATCAAAGATTTTACCTTCAAAAAACATCAAAGATTTCCATGATGGCAGTGCTTACACATAGCAAAAGCACACGTTCTTCGACTTTCCCAATCATTTTTCCTAGCCACCATAAATCCCTTTAAATCCATATTCCATATGATGAGCACAAGCCACAACTCGAGAGCTTACGAGGCAATACGTATCTATTAGCATCCTCAACTTTATTTTCCTTCTCTATCATGCTTACCGCTTACCTCCATCATCAGCAGTTTGCACTCAGGCACGATAATCCAAATATTCAGGCCTCGGTACAGATAAGAACCAAGACACAAGCCATGTCTAGATCTCCTATTTATGGACTGATTTGTGGAAGAAAGAAAAAAAAAAAGGAATTTGTGAAGCCATTGTTTCCCTCTTTTTTCTCGATACTTTTCTGTTTCTTCCACAAACCTTTCTACAGATAAAGGATCCAAACACAGCCATAGCTTTCAAAGAAACAAAGCTTCATCACCTAAATAGAGCACACTGCTAGTATCTGAAGACAAAGCATCTTGTGAAGAGGGAATTGATAGAGACAAAAAAAAGAGTACCTATAGAGAAAAGGGGAGTGCCAATAACACTTCCCTGTGAAGATTAGAATGTCTCTAGGTTAAAACAATTTCACAGGCGGACAAAAAAAGTTCAACATGCATCAACCTTGACCACGTCAAATTCAGAATCTACAGGGGTGATACCTAACTATGCACTCTGAAACATTTTCTGAACATTAAGCTTGTGAGGGCTCGTGTTCAACTGTGATACCAAGAGAGCTAGCTGATGACACAATCCTGAGTGTGTACCCTAAACTAACCATATATACAGGGATAAAACTTGGGATCCACAACACTGACCAGAAAATAGCAGAGGTGCGTTATCCTGGGATGGATGACATTGCCCTCTCAAAATCCAAAGATTTGAGGGGTGGTCCCGGGAAATGCTTTCCATTCGGTACCCAGAACCCACCATTATGGCCGAGCAGTACGTTTGGTTGGCCACTCATTGCCGCTTCACCAACTTTGTGAGTTGGGTCTTCCTTCATTTTCTTCACAAATTCAAAAAACGCTGCAACTTGGCGCGCATACCTTCACAAAAGCAAAATTGAAGGAGGTCAATGTAGAATATAAACACCCAATTCCTTAAGAAAAGGTAACACAAAATGAACCTAAAGGGAAAAAAAAATTATAATTCATCCAGAAAGAGAAATCAAATAAAAGAAAAAAATACCACAAAAGAGGGAATTGTCAATCCATGAATGTGTATTGAGACCCAAATGTCTATGCATTTCCTATACAGCACCAAATATGGAAGTAAATTAGAAACTAGCCTATCTTATAAACATCCTTCATTCTACTGTGCATTCTTCTTCCACCAGCTTCAATATTGTCCTCCCTAAAAGGCTCTGTGGATAGGTCGATAGAACAGCTATATTGAACCTTGTAAACACCTTTACCTAAGAGAACTGAAAGACGGAAAATTAAAAATGATGCATATCATGTCGTGTCCACATTAACTACTCATAAAATAGTTCGCGTGTAAGCAAAACTCAAAATACCGGAATACCCCATGGAATCCCTCTCCAATCAACACACACCTTTGGTGATGTAATGTTAATAACACAAATCACTCAGTTATACGAGAAACGCTACCATCCATGCACTATATGCAGTTTGCAATATCCAGACCAAAATGTTTTTTCCCGTGTTCATTGGTGGGAGATGAATTACAAAAACCATGATGATTACATCAAACTGGACAATTGACAAGAAACTCCTACCAATGTTTTAAAAAGTGGATCAGACCAGCCGGTTGAACCGTCGACCAGCTCATACTCTGGTCCGGTTTACTCAAAAAACTGTCACTTCTGCAAAACCACCTATTTAGCAAGAACTGCTTACTTTCGACGGTTTGACCGGGAACCATGGTGACCGGTGACGGGTTAACTGAACCGGACAGGCAACAATTTTGAATTTTACTCGGGCCACATTATGCTATTGCATTTTCCATGGAGACCCATCCTCGGGTATAGCGCCGTCAATGCTAGCGCAACCCAAGCAAATGGTTCTCCGTTGGTTCTAGGGGGCACTCTAATGCTTTAATAGCTTCAGTGGATGTCTCAAGTGGTGAAGGCTACCGATGTGGGATTCTCTGAGTTGTAGTCTCATGAAATAATAGCTTAACTCCTCACCTTCTGGCTCTTACTTCAAATCATGTAACATTTTGACACAGATATTCTTTTATATTCTAGGATTAGTTAGCTTTTGTTTGTTAATAGTTTTTGACATAATAAGCATTTATTTTATGTTTAATTGTGGCATGACAGTCCGAATCCAGAAGCAATTATTTTATGTATAATTGTGACATGACAGTCCGAATCCAGTTCAACCACGGTTGAACCGGTGACCTGTCCACCCAGTCCCTTTTCCTGTTCGCTCAATAGTCTGGGTTACAAGACATCGACTCCAACCACCAGTCAACCACCACAACATCAAATCAAAATAACCAACTCAAAAAAATGGTGCATAACTAGTTGCAAGAGTTCAAACCAATAGGTGGATGGCTGTTCGTATGGGGAAAAAGATAAAGGTCAAATATATAGCTTTCATATGCCTGGAAAAATAAGTGCATCCACTATAGAAAGAAAGATGCTAAATGGTGCATATTAAGGGATACAAATCCCCCAAATATCAACAAATAAAAGAACGTACGAAAAGAACGTTCAAAGCCATATAATACCCATTTCCCGTGCCTTCATATTTCCAGGCGTCACATCCCCTATACCAGCAACGAAGAATATGATTCATTGACGTAGACATAAACAAGCTACACCAAAAACTAAGAACGAAATTACCCTGAGCTTTGATGCCATGGTGCAATACAACAAAAGATGGTTCACGGACACCCCTATGCACTTGCAATGCAACAAAGGTTGTTATGGAGTTGTGGTTATGAGAGAGAGAAAGAGAGAGAACTCTTTGGTGGCATGGTGAGAAATATTCTGAGTGACAGTTTAGTAGTTGACGGTATTGTGTTTTTCTTGAAAACGATAATGAACTGTATCGAAGTTAAAAGAAAAAACATTAGCACGAGTCTCCTTTCTATATACTGAAGGTCATCACTCCAATTCTCTCCTGGCATGGGGGAATATACAGAAAACGTGCGGGTATATTGTTGGAGAGTGCCGTAGGCACAGGCTATTGGGTACTTATACTGCATAGGAGACGTGGGTCTCTTGCAAATTGCAATCCAAACCCACACATTATAACAAAGAATGAGGGAGTAAGGTTTACCAAATAACCATTATCATATAGAAGCAATCAGTAAGCAATCAAATAATTCAATAACATTTAACTTGCAGATAATGTAACTCACACACACAACATTTATGACAAATAGCCCTTGTATTTTTTGATGTTTTTTTTATTCATAATAGGAATTCTTCATCTTACTTTTTACTACTCATAAATGAGTGTCATGAATGTTTTTCCACAAAGACTACACAACAGACAGGCAGTAACCCCAACGGGTTTGGCCTAGTGGTTATGAGAAGCAATAAGTGCTCCTCCATGAGATCACATGTTCTATTCCCACGGAGGCCAAACATTCCAAACCTTGGGCCCACTAGAGGTTTGTCCGGTCTTTAACTTCAGGGCCCTAGAATTAGTCGAGGTGCGCGCAAGCTGGCCCAGACATCCGGTTATCAGGGGGAAAAAAAAAACAGGCATTAGCACATTAGATCCTGTGAAAGAATCACAAAAAGCCCCCAAGTGAAGCGTTCGAAACTATTTCCAGACAAGGTTCAAGTCTTGCAAGGAGATTGAATAATAATCCACGCCAATAAAGTGAGTTTGGCGAGGGAGTGGAGGTTAATCTTAGGTCTGAGTTCTCAGTCCTCCCAGTGGAGAACGTAAAATCAGGTAAAATGATGAAAACAAAAAGATATCCTATGTTCCATCAACCATCTTATAAGGGCGTTAATATTGGTGCGGAGGTTAGTCTTGGAAGTCCTCCCAATGGAAAATCTTGAGCCGGGATAAAATAGAGAAACCTAAAGGATATCATCTGATTAACCCATCTCCAACAGGCATAATATAAATTAATCAGAAATAGGACAAGACAATGTAAACGAGAAGATGAATTCAGAAAACGTGAATTGTGAAGCATTATGAAGTAACAATTATCTTACTGCCGCTTTGCTTCAATATCTTTCGTAAAATCGATATCAGGTTCACAATCTAGAACCAAAGCAGGAACCTGCACATAACCAAGCAGGGCTGAGCACAAAACCACTACTGAAATCTCAAAAATCAAGCAAACTATGCAAAGTATAGTACTTTTTGAATGCTCGAATGCATGTGATCACCCTCCAAGTAAAACACACGGTCCCTTATGTCAGCATGTAAAGAGCAGTCCATATGGTGGGGCAGCTTACTGACAGACCATACCCCATGACTTCCACTTTTGGAAGGGAGAAGCCAACTTTCATGCTTTTCATGCAAGTCATGAAGATAGTCCAGTGAAACTCCGCCTTCTTCTGTTCTGTTGCGTAGCAGCATCCGCTTGTGGCAAGTATCAGGGCTTGCTCTAAGATAGACAAAGGCATCCGGAACGAGCCCAGGCAAACTTGACACAAATGGATTAAACCATGAGTCATAAATACTGATCTCCATCTCATTCATCCACTTAGCTTCATGAACAGCTCGCACAAAGACCTTTCATCAAGTAACAAGAAGAATACATCAGCCATGAAACCATCAACATTTTTCTCCTCTTAAATTGGATTAAAAATCGGGGAAAAAGTCAAGGCCCCCATATTTTAGACAATCAGTCGCAGTCAGTGGTCAAAAAGACAAATCCTGCTATCCTGCAAATGGAAACTAAGAAACCCACACTCTAGTCAACCAGCTAGAGTTGGGGTCATAAAAACAAATAAACAACAGTATGAACTGAGATGCGTACCATTCTATCAGTGAAAACACTCCTCTCCATCAACCTGAGGGGCTTAATTCCACCAGATGACTCCATCTCCTGCATAACTCTAGTAACAAACACATAGTTTTGGAAGGTATATGCATACCTTTGTGGCTCGGCATAGAACGCATCTAGTATATTAAAGTGATCCGGACCAACATCCTGCCATTTGTTAACAGGCTCCGGAACAATCTCAACAAGATCTTGCAGCTCAAGTGTTTCATTTGCTATTCTCTGCAGGAAAGTTGTTTTCCCAACACTGATATTTCCTTCAACGCAGAAAGTGAGTCTCTTCTTAGGGGTTGGCTGCATATCAGGTTTCGAACTGTCCTTTAACTCTTCATCCACACTCTGTTTGATAAAAGTAGCTATACTCTCAGCATGGTTTCTATGAGTAATGCCCACTGAACTCCGCAGAAAGTCAACCATCTTCTGACTAGACTTCCCAAAAAACTGCAAGAGGCCAAAGAAAACACTCTCATTCTGGAATGCTTGAGGTTCATCTTAACATCATAAAAGTTTCTGCAAATTTAATTCACGTCGACAAATGAGCTTGCCAAGTTTCCACACACTGACTAGCAGGAACTGGTTGCTGAGTTCGATTGCAAAATCTTCCAAATAAACTGACTAGCAACAACTGATTCGCCAAGTTGGATTTCAATATCACCAATGTCACTGAATCGTGATACATATCGTGTCCCATTCTGTCACTTAAACTTGTATGTCGTACATATTGCATAGGATGGTAAATTGTAGAATACCTTCATCAATAAGCATATAGGTACAAAAGAAAACACAAAGGACTCCACATCAAATGCATACACGTATTACAATAGCATCGAACCAAACAATAAGGACATTGAAATGAAAATTTTGACTCTAAGACACAAGCGTACCCACATTCCAACGTGGGAAAAGGACGGAAAGGGGGTGGGTCTCACTTAACAAAATGATTAGTCGGGCCTCAGCTAACAAGGGATCTAGTCAATCATAGAGTTCTCAATACATTTTGAACTACTTAAATAAAAGATTCAAAATATTGTTCAATGTAACCCATGTGGCTCAAAACAGTTATATTTCTTGCTGTAATAACTTTTGCTGGCTAAAAGTTGGAATTAAAATACAAACTTAATAACTAACTCGTATAGATGCCTGGTGTCTCGGAATACTACGTACGGGTTGGGACCCTAACGCTTCTCTCCACCCATGTTAAGAGACTTACGATACAAGGGTAAAACATATTCACTAGAAACATGACTCCTCCCTTCACCCCTATTACAACTATTCAGAGGCGCAAAAATATAATCACAAGAAAATATATATTTATCACATAATGAAAAACAAAAAATAAATAAATGAATAGCAGAGCTGCAGAAGATATGACCTCTTGCAAAAATAATGCTTTTATTGTTATTCGCAATCTGGGCCAACTAGCTTGTTCATAGTTCTGCTTGGTTTCAGGTATCAACCAAAGAGATTGTGTTGTACTTGTTTAAATACAAGCAGTCCCAAGAATACTGGTTACATGGTTCACGGTTATAAAACAAGTCCTCTAGTTCAAATAATGGGTTTCAACCCAACTACAAGTCTACAATGATTTAGAACAGCATAAGCATTTTTCTTTCGGTTGAAAAATTAAAAGACCCACAGATGCTTTTGTTTGTTTTTATGAACTGTGTCAGTCGACTGAATCAAATTCATGAGACTAGTATGATTTCTGGTAGGCTTGGAAATTTAGTCTCATTGTATGGGATTTTGCCATCATGATTTCAAACGGGTTCATGAGTATTGATGAGATAAGGCGTTATATGTGAAAAGAAGAAGAAGAAGAAATTTAGTCTCATTGTATGGGGTTTTGCCTGATTTCAAACGGCTTCATAAGTATTGATGAGATAAGGCGTTAACAGGTCTATGTGTAAAAAAATCTGTACTTCTATCGTACGTGGTTTGGCAACCAATTGTCGGCGGGAAAGCCTGGAAGCTGATGACGATTGTCGAGAAGAATGATTGCTGCTGAAAGAGAAGATTGAGGTGGCTGTTGGTCTTTTAAAAATTAGGGCTTGGGTTATTGGGCTTGTACTTATTTTATAATGGACCTATTATTCTTTTTAGCTACTGGTTTGTATATTTGGACAATAAAACTACAGATTCCATAGTTTTTTTTGGGACTTTTATTATCATTTTATCACAAAACATATAGGCAGTGTACTTTAATTTCAAATATTAAAATTTTACAAATGGAAAAAATAATTACAAGAAATATTATTTAACTACATAAAAAAAAATTATAATTGTAATAATTTTTCCCGCTTCGTGCAACTAAGGTCGAGATTAAGTGTGCCTTGGAATGACACTGTAAGAATTAATTTTCTCAACTATACACAGCATCACATTACAATAGCATCTTACCAAACAATAAGAACATTGAAATGAAAATTTTGACTCCAAGACAAAAGCGTAGCCACGTTCCAACACGGGAATAAGGATGGAAAGGGGGTGGGTCTCACTTAACAACATGACTAGTCGGGTCTCAGTTAACAAGGGATCTGGTCAATCATAGAATTCTCAATACATTTCGAACTACTTACATAACCGATTCAAAATATTGTTCAATGTAACCCACATGGCTCAAAACAGTTATATTTCTTGCTGTAATAACTTTTGCTGGCCAAAAGTTGGAATTAAAATACAAACTCAATAACCAACTCATATAGATGCATGGCGTACCGGAATACTACGTACGAGTCAGGACCCTAACTTCTCTCCACCCATGTTAGGAGACTTACGATATGAGGTTTAACACATTCACAAGAGACCTGACTCCTCCTCCCTCCACCCCTGTTACAACTATTCAGAGGTGCAAAACTATAATCACAAGAAAATATATACTCCCTCCGTCCCTTTTTAAGTGTATTGCTTCGTAAATCCAACTTATTAAAGAAACATCATCATTACACCTTTCACAACAACTTTTACCACCACTTTACACTTTTCACATCAACTTTTATCTCAACTTTCCAAAATTATCCTTCGCTTTTACCCATTAACCCTTTACCCACTAACTTTCAAAAGCGCAAAATGATAATTATACAAACTTTTACCCATTAACTTTTCAAAACACACTCTTATTAAGGGACAACCCAAAATAGAAATGTAGACACTAAAAAAGGGACGGAGGAGTACTTATCACATAACGACGAACGAAAAAAATCAATGAATAGCAGAGCTGCAGAAGATATGACCTCTTGCAAAATAATGCTTTTATTGTTATTCGCAATCTGAGTCACCTAGCTTTGTTTACAGCTCTGCTTGGTTTCAGGTCTCCACCAAAGACATTATGTTGGACTTGTTTAAATACAAGCAGTCCCAAGACTACTGGTTACATGGTGCATGGTTATAAAACAAATCCTTTGGTTCGAATATTGGGTTTCAACCCCACTAAAATGTTTTAGAACAGCATTGCCATTTTTTTCTTTCGGTTGAAAACTTAAAAGACCCACAAATGCTTTTGCGTGTTTTTATGAACTGTGTCCGTCAACTGAATCAAATCCATGAGACTAGTATGATTTCTTGTAGACTTGGAAATTTAGTCTCATTGTATGGGGTTTTGACATCATGATTTCAAACGGGTTCATGAGTATTGATGAGATTCGACAATGAAGTAAGGCATTAACAAGTCTATATGTGAAAGAAAAGGTAGAGATTAAGTGTCCCTTGGAATGACACTGTAAGAATTAAGTTGTCAACTAAACTCAGCATCACATGCTTTTTCCTTCCATAAGACGTTTCTCAACTATACACAGCATCACGTGCTTTTTCCTTCTATAAGACATGATAAAAATAGTCGGATGAGGTTTTGAGAACATCGGAAATGAGACACTTGTCAAGATTTTTATGTGAGTAAATGTTCAGAGCAGATTCATTCAGATGACAGCTCTGAGAAGTAACTAAAATTTCATTTTTAACGAGTTACATAGAGACAATACGAAAACATTTACAACATATGGGTCAAGAAGAGGAATCACATGACCAGACAACACAAATAAGGTAAGATTTTTCGACTCCTAAACCACTTTATAGTCACTAAAATATGGCTTTATATTCACAAAGTCCAGATGTTAACTGACTTCGCATCAGCTTCTCCTATCCTCCACACAAGAAATAGTCAATTAAATGGGTCCGTTTTTGGGGAGGACATAGTAAAAGGGTCTTTACTTCAATAAGGACATCAACTTTTTCTTTAATGTCAAAAGGACAAACCACCTATACATTCCAAAAATGCCCCCACTAGCCAGTGAAAGTGCCTAAACCCCAAAACCTAATGAAAGTGCCTAAACCTAAACCTCAGGGTACCCTATAAAAGTGCCTAAAACCCTAGAGTACCCTATGAAAGTGCCTAAACTACTAAAACCCTATGATTGAAAAGTGCACCCTAAACCTAAACCCTAGGGTACCCTATGAAAGTGCCTAAAATAGTAGGGTACCCTATGAAAGTGCCTAAAATACTAGGATATCTTATGAAAGTGCCTAAACAGCTAAAACCCTATAATTGGAAAGTGCACCCTACGTGCCTAAACCCAAAATGCTTAAACCCAATATACCCTACCTTAAAGAGCTTAAACCCCAAAAATTGAACCCACCCCGAAAATTGAAGAGAGAGATTAATTTGTCTCACCCACCCAAAACCCACGCATGAGAGAGAGAGAGAGAGAGACGGCGTGGGGCAATTGATGTGACAGGTCACATCACAATCGTTAGTGATGTGAGCGTGAGTGGGGCAATTGCTTTTGTCCGCGGGAAATTCCTCCACATGGTGAGCATGAGTGGTGTGGTTCATTAAGGGTATTTTGTCTAGTGTTTGTCCTTGAGACATGAAAATTTTCCTATCAATGTATTGGATGCCTTAAAATAAGTTAAGCTGGACTAAACACCATTTAAAGCCCCAAATTTGTCCTTTAGACCAATTTTCTGCAATTAAATAGTATATTCCATGTTACACAATATTTTTATGCAGAAGTAAACAAAAAAATTCCTAAAACATAACAACTTCCATTTACCAACATAAACCTATGATTTGCTTGCTCTGGCCTCTGTGATTCAAACTAACAAACAAATGTTATTTAGTCAAAGGTCCAACTGATAACCACCTATGTATTGTAAATAAGCAGTTACGATTATTAATCCAGCCAAATAAACATGAGCTACAACACACCAATCAAACCAGACAAACTCCAATTGAAGACCACAGAGAGTAAGTTGAAAGAGGGATATCTACCTTGTCTTTATAGAGTTGTTTGAGCTCAGTAACACCAGAAAACCCCTTCTCCACAAGCTTCCTCGAGTTCCTTGGTCCCACACCCGGAATTCCCAACAAATCAGGATTTCCAACCACCGAAGAACCCCCTTGTCTCCTATCCAACCTCACTGGCTTCACTCTCGAACCCAAAGCCACCGATGACTCAGCCTTCTCCCTCTCTCCTCCATCAGCTCCCTCCAAATCCCTCACCCCCTCACTAGAACCAACCGTAGCAGCGGGCAACGGAAAACTCTTATCAGAAGCAGTGTGAAACCAAGCCCTTAAAGGAACAGTATTGGTGAGCAGATAGCTGAAAGTAATAGAGGTGGTGGGGTTTTTGAGGGCGGCGGATGCGTGAAGATGGAGGAGTGTGGCCGCAGGCATTTTGAGTTGCTGTAAAGGGATTTGAGGGAGAAATGAGCTCGTGCTCCTGTTCCTCTTCGCAAACCCTAGAGAAAAGTTTTTACTGTTGTTGTACTTGCTGTTAAACTCTAGAGAGAGAAAGCTGCTAGTGGCGGGCATATTAGATACGGAGCGGCGAATGGGGGTTGAAGGGTTTCGGCGCAATAGCTTCTGCATCTCTTCTGAGCATTTCCAATACAGCCAAGAACAGGTCTGTGGAGAGAGAGAGAGAGAGAGAGAGAGACGTATATCGGTATATGTGCGTTTATTAGTGGATGGGGAGAGAGGGAGAGAGAGAGAGGGCGGGAAGGTTTTTGGTCTGTTGGTATTTCCAGTGACGAAGTTTTTGTAAATTTGCATAAAGGGGTTTTTAGGGTTTGGACTTTGGAGTTAGCATCCGGTCTCCCTCAAGTTCTTAAAAAATTCTCCTTGGACCCTACAATTTGTGGGTATTCGTACTTGAAGGATAAAATAGTTTTTTTCCTTTTTTTTGGTGATCACTATTTTTGGCGCACCTCCCACATCAGAGACTAAGGGCATCCACAATGGACTCTCTAAAAATTATTCCTAAGCTATATCCTAAGATGTCCACATAGGCATAATTGGGGTCTACTTTTCACTCCTAGAACTTATTAAATTTAGAGAGGATGTGTACACTCAATGGGCTAACAAAAGCATTCTTTACTTTGTGGGGAAAAAAATTCAAAAAGTATCGAACCCATAAATTGATATAATTCAAATGGCTACAATATTCCAAAATCCCTAATTTTTTGCACATCCCAAAGTCTTTTTTTTTTTTTTACTGGTATGGGTATTTGTATACGGCATTTGTATACTAATATATAGAACTTGTTTGTTTGTATTAAATTCATATTTTTTTTTCTCTGAACAATAAAAAAAAATCTTTTCCTGTAGAACCAGTGAACCAATAAACCAATAAAATCCTTTATCTTTGAAAATTTTACATTAAAAAAAGATTTAAAAGCTTTGGTTCCCACTTAAAGTTAGTTACAAGGCTACCTAGATTTAACTAATGTGCTTAGGAGCTTGTATGGGGAGTCCATTGAAGACAATAATTGAGCACGTGGCTAGGTAAATGTTAGGAGCCTCACTTAGGAGCTATTTTGAGAGCCTACTGTGGATGCCCTAACTTAGCCACACAACTAAAAGCTTATTTGGCTGGTGGATATGAGGGGTGATTTGCGAAGAGCCTTGATTTACACTCCTGGTCCCACTCCAAATCTACTTTTTGGCCACCCATCTACTCCCCCCGACTAAATGACTGTTCATCTTACAAATATCCACCCTCAGGTGGATTTGTGAAGTGCTGGTTGACCTGTCATTAGCATATCCGGGTGATTTTGGTAGGTTTTTGCCCCTCCAAATCCAGCCTCCCTGTTCGGTGTTTGACTGATCGATTATTTTGTGGGTTGCTTTTCAAAGAGAGCATAAGAGACAAGGAAAGAGGGAAGTTGCCGGATCGAATGTGTGACTCCATTTTCCCTCTTACTTGACTTCGTTTTCAACCATTTCATAGGCATTCAACCAACTCCATTGTTTATTTGTGCACACAAGTTCAATCTGGTGTGATTTGTGTTGATTTCAAATAGTTTTCTTCCTTAATTTATGGGACTGAAAGGATCTGTTTTTGCCCTAATTTATGGATTTGAAATGATTATCTATTTTGCCCTAATTTCTTGGTTTTTAGTCATGATTTGGTTTTGATGCTGCCTTAATTCTGAGACTATGATGTTGCTCTAATGTGTGAAATTTTGTTGCCTTAATTTCGTAGATTTCGCCCTAATTCTGATGTTCTTGATGTTGCCCTAATTTATGAGATTTGTTGGTGTTGCCTTAATTTCTGTGATTCTGCCCTAATTTGGAGATTTTCCCCCTAAATCCACCAGCCAAACAGGCTCTGATTTTGCCCTAGTCAAATGTTGCCTAATATCTGAACCCTAAATTTTGTGCTTATTCAATTAAATAGTAAGATTTTGCCCTAAATTTCATAGCAACAGTTTGCCCTAATTTCAAAGTTTTATTGACACATAGATGGTCAAAATAACGAAACGTGAACCAAGAAAGAAGGCAAACCGTAAGGCATTGTTCGTAGTGATATATTTCATGAGAGTTTCAGTAGTATTTTTCAACTCCACATGTTAATTATGGACTTGATTGCTAAAAGGGTACAACGAAGGGAGCAGAATCCTCCTCTTATTGAACAACCTAATGTTTACCAACACCAAATAGATGGCATTAATAGGTTAGTACACGAGAGTGACAAACACTGTCACAAAAAAAAATTAAGGGTAAATAGGCATGTGTTCATGAGGTTGTGCCATTTACTTAATCAAAGAGGCCTAAAAGACGCTAGGAATGTCACTTTTGTAGATAAAGTTGCCATTTTTATGTGGATTCTCTCGCACCATACGAAGAACAGGCATAGCACTCGCCAATTTTGGAGATTGGGGGAAACAGTTAGTTCAATGCAGTTTTGTTGGTTGTGTTGCGCCTTCACAATGAATTATGGCTTCATCCCCAACCTGTTTCCACTATTGAGCCAGATGCTAGGTGGAAGTGGTTTGACGTACATATTTGTTACTTAAAAATTTTAATTACTTTCTACTTATAATTTTGAACAAAAATTTAGTACGACAAATTTCCGTCATCTATTGTAGAATTGTCTAGCAGCTTTAGACGGTACATTCATATCTGTCCCCCCCCCCCCCCCCCCCCCAACTGAACACAAGGCACGCTATAGGTCAAGGAAATGTGACTACGCTACAAATGTGTTAGGAGTGGCTAGTCGCAACGTATAATTCATATATGTTTTGTCTAGTTGGGAAGGCTCTGCCACAGACTCGAGAGTGTTTTGAAGCGCCATCATGAGGCCTAACGGGTTGAAAATTCCGAACGGTATGTGACTTTAAAAAGTGTCCATTACACAATATACGTCCACATTCCATTAACAATTCTCATGCAGGCATTGTATCCCATTTGCAGGTCGTTATTACCTTATCGATGCTGGCTACACTAATGACCCGAGATTATTGGCACCGTACAGGGGTCAAAGATACCACGTTAACATATAGAGGTAAGGATACATGCCACATGAAGCACTCTATGGCAAGAAATGTTGTAGAGAGTATTAGGGGTCTTAAAGATGACATTTGGGATCTTGAGATTTTACTCTTACTACCCCATTAAGACTTAATGATGCATCATAACCAGTGGCAGATTTAAGTACGTTCATTGGCACAAACTAATTTGGTTTCCTGGTCATGTACCAAAATGCAGTGTCATAACCTGGCTAACTATTCTGAATAGGCTATAAACAGAGGATAGGTTGGTTATTTTTGGTACAAAGGCTACATCTTGCTATAGGTTCTGTCTTGGAGTTGAAAGCCATGATCACCTATTTTTCAACTGTCCATATCCATCCCAAGTTTGGAATGCCATTACAACTAGGATTTTTTAAACTTGGTCTCCCAGATCTTGGACAAACTGGATTGGTTTCCTTTCTACTATTAAAGGCAAAACATTGAGGTCCACCATAATCAAGTTGGCTTTCACAATCATTGTTTCCTACATTTGGATTGAAAGAAGTCTAAGAAAATTTCAAAACAGAACTTGTCCAGTAAGTGTGGTTGTAGAAAAAATAAGCATGATCATTAAATCGAGACTTTTATCATTGGATTTCCCCCAAAGTCCCCAATCTAGTAGGTTGGCTAGACAATGGGGTGTGGGGGCTATTTGAACTGTGTGGTTTTGTGTAGGAAAAGGGCTTCTGACCCCATCTCTTAGATATTGCAAGTTTGTATGGGTCAAGTTGTTGGTTGTTGAAGAATGGAGGATGGTATTACTCTTGCACCTCCTCCTGGGAATCTCTCATGTATCTAGTGGTATCATTTTGGGTGTTGTATGGTACTGATACTTTGCGACTATCTGTGTTTACTATAAGGCCATACTTTTAATGTTGCAGCTCTATTTACTGAATACTGTGGGATCACCTTGGGTGCCCATGTATTACCTTTTGTGCTGAATTTATCTTTGGATTTTCCTCAAGGATCTAAAGTTAGTAGGTTGGCTAGTGAATGGGGGCTTGTGCCCACTTGATGGAATTCCCATTAATTTCAGTTTTTGTTGGTTCTAATATGTTTTATTCAGACTCAGGTGGCTCCGCTGTTCAAAAAAAAACTCAGGTGGCTCCCGGAGTGGATATGGGTGTAACCCATCAGTCCCCGTGAATTGCTCTCTCTGTTTACTACAGCAATTGGTTATGGAATTCAGTAACATTCGTAGCAGTGCTGACTGGTCCTAATTGATTTTTGAGTTGTGTGATCTATTCCATGTGTGCTATCCACGTGAGATGAGTGGTTCAACCTCTGCCTTTCTTTGTGAGTGGAGGTAACAATTGGTGGGTAATTATGCGAGAAAAGATGAGGGAACTCGAAACCTTAGTGAGAGATTCGGAAGTGTGAGTTTGTCGTGGGAGTTGTGGTGTGAGCACACTTATTTGTTAGGTATTCTCATTGTTTACTTTGGTTCTGGGTTATTATTTATGATCCAAACGAGGAATTATGCATTCTTAGGTGATCAATTTTGATTTAAATGTCTCTATTGCTTGCAGAATTTCCAGAATCGCTTCACATTCTCCAGGTTCATCGATTGTTATGATCTGTTCGTTGTTAGTGTGCTGCAAAGTTCTAGATTTTTGCTAGCCCCTTTTCATGTGTTTCTTTGATTATGTTTGTGTGAGGAATACCCTATCCTTTGGGGATGTCCTATGCAACTATATTTCTCTTTCTGAACTCCAATTTTTTTCGGTTTCTTTTGGCCTATCACCATGGGGCTATCCTAGTGTAATACAAGTCTCAAGTTTGATTTACATTTTAGATTGTTCCAGTTGGCTTTGCATCTACTCAAGCCAGATTGATCTATACTTAGTTTTGGATCTCTGTTACTTTATTGGGCTTATCTTTGCGTTGGGGTGGGGTGGGGTGGGGTGGGGTGGGGTGGGGTGGGGTGGGGGGTCCCTGGGCTTTTTGATTTGCCTACCCATGAGCCTCATGTTCGTCAACAAAGCCAACTCAAAATGCATTTGGTTCGTGCTAATCAATGTTCTCAAATGTCAGAAGTTGCAAGAGTGGACTTCTCAAGTGGGCCAGCTGGCCCAAGCTCCTTTGTCCACTTCCTGGACTACTTCAAAATTCATGGGCCATCCAAAAAGCCTGGTCCCAATTCTCTTTTAATGTCAGCATGTCTGGGCCTCGACCCATTGTTCCATTCAAGCAGGTGGTAGTGGCCTCGTATGCTCCAACGTCTAAGTTCTATCAGTGAGCCTTCTCAAGTGGACGGCTTCAAAGTTTTCTTTCAAGTTGAAGTTCAATCCTCATCGAATCATGTGGATCCAGCATCTAAATCCTTTTGTCATTTGTTTTTGTACCCTTTTTTTTTAGATGGCTAGGAAACATTTGTTACATTTCCCTATAGTCGTATGTACCCTTTTGGCATAGGTATTCACATTTTCTTTCTTTTCTTTTCTTTCCTTTCCTCCTAGGGTATGCCCCTTGTAGACTGTGCATTCACTTAGCCTTTTTTTTTTTTTTTTTCTATTTCACGCTGAATTACCCAAAAATAAAAAAAATACAGTCTACAAGTGTGTGGCTAAAATATTGGCAAATAGACTTCAAGTTGCCCTTCCTGACCTTATAGACCCGATCCAATCAGGGTTTGTTAAGGGTTGGAGAATTGCCGGCAACATATTCCTCACTCAGGAATTAATGAAAGGATACCATAAGTGTTCCACCTCTTCGAAGTGTGCAATGAAAGTGGATATAATGAAAGCCTATGACAATGTGAGATGGGATTACCTATGGAATGTACTTACATCCATGAATTTCCATCCCACAATGATCAAATGGCTCTAGGCATGCGTCTCCACAGCAAATTATACCATCAACATAAATGGTGAGGCTACTGGTTACATTCAAGGCAAAAAGGGCTTTAAACGAGGGGATCCATTATCCTCCTATTTATTTGTCATTGTCATGGAAATTTTTGACATGCATACTCCATGAGAAGGCCTTACTCCCTGACTTTCATTTTCATTGGAAATGTGACCAGACAAAAATAGTCAATATTTGCTTTGCAAATGATCTTATGATCTTTTGCAAAGGAGAGCTAAGGTCCATTCAACTTATTCAAGAATCTTTGTCTGAATTTGAGGTTTTTTCCGGATTGTCACCTAGTCCAGGCAAGAGTAACATATTCCTTTCAGGTGTACATCTAAGTGTCAAGAATGATATCTTGCAACTGCTGGGTTTCAAAGAAGGTACCCTACCAGTAAGATACTTTGAGCGCTCAAACCCTATTCAGGGATTATTAGCTTTTGTGATTTTCTAGCCTTTTTTTTTTATGCTTTTATGAATTTTAAGCTACTGGCCATCGGTAAAAAAGGTGATGCATTCATTTTCTCTTTAAAACAAGGCCAGTTCTTCCTCTATGGTGAGGAAACATCATTTTCTTGGCCTTTTGGACTCATTTATCAATGATCAAGAGAGAATAAACTGATTTAAAGACATAAAAATCATCAAAAGGCCATTGAATGATGATCACATCATGAGAGATGATCAGAAACCGCAAAAACCATAAAATGGTTTAGGACAGTTTGAGCGCTCGAAGGGTAGGCTTTGAGCGCTCAAACTCTCCATGACCTGTAAATTTCAAAACCCTTCTCTTTGTTTCTTGGACCTTGTAAGCTCATAAGAGGTACTTAGAACCCATAAGAACTTATTGGCCACCCTCAGATTGACCAAAACGTGATCGTTCACATGTTTTTCTACCTTTTAGGCTATGATCAAGGCTTGAGCTTGTGGTTTTGATGAAGTTAAGGTATTAAGGCTTAATTATTGGATTGAGATGAGGTGTTTAGATAGAGGAGTACGAATGTGGGGTTGATTGAGTGATTGTTTGGATGGATGTGTGCATATTTGGAGCTAGATGATCATTTTAGACATGATCAAGTGGGTTTGGTTGATTGTGCTTGAATTGGATAAGGAAGATGAAGTGTATGGACTGGAATGGTTTAGTAGAGCTAGAGAGAGAAGAGTATCAGTTGGTAATCCCTGAACGATGGGTGGAAGGGGTGGTTTTATAAAGAGAGGATAGGAGGGAATGCTCAACGAATGGAAGAAGTAGGCAGGGATAGATAGTATTTGGTAGGGAAAAGTGCTTTGTTGGACTTGTTTCCACGTGGCTTCAAGCTTCTTAAGAATTCTCCCACGCCTGTCTCTAATGCTACACGCTCCGCTAAATTGGACCTCTTCTTAGGTTGATCGTCAAACGACCTTGGGTCAATATTGAGTGTAGTGTACCCTAATACTTAACAATGACAGAATGTTAGTTCCCTCCGGTCTGCCATCAATCGACAATGGGCGTATCATGCCTTGGTTATTAATCCCAAGGCCCAATCCAGGATGAAAACTCCATTTTTTGAAAAGCGAGGCTGTTCAGGAGGCGTCGTTTTGTTAACTTCCGTTTTTTTTAAAATCAAAATTAGGCTCAATAGGGGTCATTTTAGGGGCCATTATATGTGTATAAGAAGTTATACGACGACTATACGTCCCCCAAATCAGCAGAATCTGATGATCAGATACTCTGCAAAAGGCTAACTGGACGAGGTTTGAGCGCTCAAAAGGGTGGCTTTGAGCGCTCAAATTTTGACGTCATGGTTTGAGCGCTCAAATTTTGACGTCATGGTTTGAGCGCTCAAAGGGTTTTGAGCACAGTTGATTGGCTTGGTTGTTTGATGGTTTTGGAAGTATTTTGGTCGCTTTGGATTGGTTTAAGGTTGTTTTAGGAGGGTTTATGGTGGTGTCGGATGGTTTAGCAAGTTCAAGCCTTGTTTTGAGCCTCGAGGTATGCATGGTTGGTCCATTTCATCATCGGGAATGCTCGAGAGGTTTCCCGGGTCAAAACCGGGGTGACTACACCTACATTGTTTAATGATCTGCCGCAAAGAATTTATCCAAAAAAGATCTGCCGCAAAGATACCCTATCCAAATAGCTGTTAGCACCATACATGAAAGTGGCATATAATACAACCCCACTTGTCCTAGGCACAATTTCACAATGGATGTATTGGTCAGATTGATTTAAAACCTATATGGACACTACAGTTGGGTCCCAGCACACGAGAATTCTACCACTCGGAGCTTGAGTGTAGTTGTTCACAAAATGCCAACCAGGACAGATATATTTGATTATCCTTTTAGCCCAAATTTCCTTTATTTTATGTTCTATTAAGCCCACAAGTGAAAGCTTATCATTAGTCACAAAACTCTTTGCCTCTTTTTGCTTAATAGGGTCATTGAGACCACAAATATTCCAAAAACCAAGATTGATAGGAAGCATGGACATAATATATAAAATGCAGAGATAGGCAATGTAAATACTGCAATACTCAAAAGGATACGGTAAGAGGGCTAACGGCCCTTTTTTTTTCTTTTTTTGAGCTCCCACCCCCATGCTTGTTATTGTTGAAGCTGGATCTTGCAGGCTTCCCTTTCGGACCAAACTTTGGGGGAGGGTTTGTCCCCCCTCCACCCTCAAAAGCTCCCTCTATTGTACCTTTGGTGGTTCCAGAATGTTCCCAATCAGATCTGTCCCCACCACTTAGGCTGTAAAGGGTCTGGTTCTTTGTTGTGCCCCAAAGTCTCCTCTTCTGCCACATTAGACTGATTCGAGATAGCCATACTTGCAACTTCAGGGTTGTAACTTTATTTGAAGTCTTACCTTTTGACTTGGGTATTGTAATAACACTTAATACTTACTTACTTTTATTTGGGGTACAGGTACCCGTTGACTATTATGGCTATATGATTTGACTCTATAAGTTGAACTTGGACCTTGCTTGGACTATTGATTTGATTGACTTTCTACGTGGATTTATCTTATATTTATCTTAAAAATTTGAGGGCGTGACAACTCCGTCACTCCCACCACCACACCGCCTCTACACCACCACCACTCCGCCACTCCCACTATCACATACCACTGCCGCTCCACCATAACTCCCACCACCATCACTCGCACTACCACTCCGACACTCCCACCACCGCCGCCACCACCGCCACCATCACTACCATTACCACCACTGACACCACCACTCCGCCACTGCCACCATTATACCACGACCACCACCACTCTGCCACTCCCACCACAACTACCACGACCACCACTGCCGCCACTACACTACCACAACACTACCATTATTCCCATGATCACCCCACCACCACGATGCCACACCACCACGATGCCACCACCATCACTCCCCTACCACCACGATGCCACCACTCCACAATCACTACCACCACCACTATACGACCATTAAAACCATCACCACCGTTAGACCACCATCTTGCCAATATTATATATATTTAATTTGATAAATGTACGTTTTTATTTATTTATTTATTGATTTCATTTTTGCATTATAGTATGAATATTATGAAAGGCAAAGTAAAAAAATTAGTGAACTTAATACCACCATCGTCGATCTCAAGACCATCATATAGAATTGTGTAAATTTCAAGTGCCAATTCTTAAAGGCCAAGTTTTGGTGGTACTTACCGTTGAAGGTGGTAGCTTAGATGACAAGGGTGAGTGGGGTTAAGTGCTCCCTTCCTCCCTCACACGATCTTCTTTTTTTTTTTCTTGCCACGGAAATGAGAAGATTATATTAATGAACGCCTAACGGCACTTACAAAAACGGAATTCATTACAAAGATCTTGGACAAAGCCAAACTAATCATCTTAATAGAGAACAAGAATCGCACAAGGCAATTGATGTGTTTCACCCTAACCCAGACATATCCTGACGCAAACATCGGCACTTACAAGATTCATACCTAGAATCAGCATCTCTAAAGAGACCTAGTGCTAGTTAAAGATAAAAGATAAAGAACACCCAGATGATCGGATGGACTCCAACCAAACATGCTCGCACTAATGAACTCCCAAAACTACAGATTTTCAAAGCCGCTACGAGTTGCCTCGCCAGTGATATCATATAGGGTAAGAACACTATTGGCACAGGTACCATTGTAAAGCAACCACGCCTGAAAGTACCCGATCTGTAGACGAAAATTCGTCCAAAGATGAAACTAACAACTCTCACAAAACGAGAGACATAACCCTCTCAGATCAGACGACAAGTCGTTGATCTGAAGAGACAAAAGAAAAAGAAAGAACGAACGAAGAAAATAAATAGTACCATGGCCCTCCCCTCCCACCACCATGGGTATTGAAACCCTAGGGGCCTCCCTCACACGATCTATCTAGGTTGGATTCCTGCCAACTGCGGGACTTGTGTGAAGGGTTCTTTGTCCATCTAGTACCTATGTGCTGATGGACTTGCATTTTCAGGTAGTAACTATGACTCAAACCAAAAATTTCACTAATCAGGAACCTTTATGGTCACGCCCAATTGGCCCAAGAAGGTTTGCCACGTTGATCCCCCTTTTCACTTTTTTTGCAGTTCAAAAAAAAAAAAAAAAAACAAATGAGAAAAAATTGGTGGTACTTTTGGAACAAAAAATGATATGGGCACTTCTAACTTGCACCCCACATGCACACCAAGGTGATGTGGCAGACAAAGAGAAGCCCATCATTTTAGGTGGGCCACACATTGGGCTTCTCCTTGTCTGCCACATCACTTTAGTGTGCATGTGGGGTGCAAGATAGGTGTACCCATAGCATTGTTGCTTTTGGAACAAGCGAGTCGTGGGACTTTTATATGTAATGTAATGAAAAAGAGCGTATGTGTTAAAAAACTAAAAAGAGGAAACAAAGAAAAAAGAAAGAAAGAAAGAGTGTAGGTTTTATTACGGGCCGGTACAAAAAACAAATATTTATTACCACCAACTCCAATCATTCTTTTTAATTACCACTAACTCCATTAAGGTCAATCACTCTTTTTTGGGGCTTAGACGCTTAGGGTGCACTTTCTTATTATAGGGTTTTTAGCGGTTTAGACATTTTCATAGGGTACCCTAGGATTTTAGGCACTTTCATAGCGTACCCTAGGTTTAGGTTTAGGCACTTTCATAGGGTACCCTAGGGTTTAGGTTTAGGGCGCACTTTCCTATTATAGGGTTTTTACTGGTTAGACACTTTCATAGGGTACCCTAGGATTTTAGGCACTTTCATAGGGTATCCTATGGGTTTAGGTTTAGGCACTTTTATATGGTACCCTGGGATTTAGGAGGGGTGGGTATAGAGAGAGAGAGAGAGAGAGAGAGAGAGAGAGAGAGAGAGAGAGAGAGAGAGAGAGAGAGAGAGATGGAATAGCCCACGTTTTGTCAACGAGTAGTGCTGGTCAACGAGTGTTCCTGCGCACATGGGTGAGGAGTGCAATTTTGTTCACCCTCCTTAAAAGAAGGTGAACAAAACCCTCTCTCCTATTGGTTGAATTGGTGTGGATCCCACTACAAAGTGATGTCATGCTTACCTATGCAATACAACTTTTTGATAAACATGACATTACTTTGTGGTGGGACCCACACGTTTCAACCAATAGGAGAGAGAGTTTGTTCACCCTCTTTTAAGGAGGGTGAACAAAATTGCTCTCCATGGGTGAGTACTGGAGTTGTTGGTGCTTTTTCCAAAATGATTTGGAGCATGCAGTGCACCAGGTTAAAAATGTGGAGCGGCCCGTCAATAGCTCGAGTGTGTATGATAAAGCCCAACCCAACAAGGCCCAAACTGCAGTTCAAAAAGAAAAAAGGGCCAAACTAAAAGCCGAAATTCAGAGCCCTAAAAGAATCATCAGTTCATCACTCTCAAGCGAAACAAAGCTAAGAAAATCGAAGGAAACGAGAGAGAGAGAGAGAGAGAGGGAAACGAGAGAGAGAGAGAGAGAGAGGAACATGGATGAAAAAAGAGAAATTCCTCCTCCAGCTCCGCAGCACGATCTAAATGCGAAGTGGGAGGCTTGTCTCGATTTGGGTGTCCGCCGTTTCGTTTACTCCTCTTTGGCCGGTGCTTTCACTGGTCTCCTCCTCTTCAGTAAGTTTTCCCATTTTCAATCTTTGCTTTTCACTAAATGAGAATGTTGCTTGATTTACTAAATAAGTGACAGATTAATCCCAACAGATTTGTACATAAAATGTAGTAAAAGAAGAAAATGAAAGAATCTCCTTTGTCATCAATCACGAAAACAGAATCAGTCAGTCCTTTCTTTTTTGTGTGTGTGCACGTGCGCGCTTGTTTTTAAGATTAATACAGTGGGTTGCCTATGAAGAAATTGTTTGCCAGACAAGGACAACAAAATAAATTTGTGAAGTATCTTCGAATCAAATTTGAAGAAAGGAAGGAACAATGAACTTGGAAGAGAAGGAAAGAGGGGCATGACAGCATATATAAGAGCAATAGAAAGCGGGATGAAAGATGGAATGATGGGTATAATTAACAGAGTAATGGCACTGCCAACACAACTCCATGGCCACCCTAACTTGAGAAGAATAGGTGAAGATGTAGGGAAATCCACGGCCACAGTGTACAGGGAGATTTTTCAGAGTAAATTTTGCAAAAAATTAGGAGACAACAAATGGTATCCTCCCTTTCTTTATAGGAATAGATAGATGTTGCTAAGGGTACAGAAAATTGTTAATTCAGTAATGTGATTCCTTTCATTGGGCACAGGGCATCTTGATTAGCTATTGTCAGCTTTTCTTGTCTGTGGGATTGTTTCCTTTTTATTTTCTGTTTGGGGAGATGTTGAATCTCTTTACAATTGTGCATTTTAAGTTGCACAGTGGCTTTACCAAAAGCTGGAAACAAACGTAAGCGTTACATGTGTTGGAGAACTTGTTGTTTCATTGGCTTGAGCCAATTTCTAATTAGATGTGGTGCTAGTAATATAAATATGTGTTCGAACTATTTCGAGTCGAAGACTCAAGGACTATGTTACATAGAAAGTGTTGCCACGGGTACGGGTGTGGGATCCACGCCAGATGTGCCCAAATATATCCGCACATGGTGCTGAGAGAGAGAGAGAGAGAGAGAGAGAGAGAGAGAGAGAGAGAGAGAGAGAGAGAGAGCAGTGTTGCTGAGATTTACGAAGATCGAGACGGAGGGGAGGGGAACCATTTTTGCTATGGGTTGCTGAAGAGTCTGGTTTTATTCTTGAGAGAGAGAGAGAGAGAGAGAGAGAGAGAGAGAGAGAGAGAGAGAGAGAGAGAGAGAGAGAGGAACCATTTTTGCTATGGGTTGCTGAAGAGTCTGGTTTTATTCTTGAGAGAGAGAGAGCTGCTGAGATTTACGAAGATGAAGAGAGATAGAGGGGAGGGGAACCACTTTTGCTATGGGTTGCCGATGAGTCTGGTTTTATTGTTTAGCTACTGTTTTAGGGCTTGGGCTATTCTTTCATTTTTATGTCTTGAGCCATTTTTGTAGGCTTGAGAGAGAGAGAGAGAGAGAGAGAGAGAGAGAGAGAGAGAGAGAGAGAGAGCAGTGTTGCTGAGATTTACGTAGATGAAGAGAGATAGAGGGGAGGGGAACCATTTTTGCTATGGGTTGCCAATGAGTCTGGTTTTATTCTTTAGCTACTGTTTTAGGGCTTGGGCTATTCTTTGATTTTTATGTCTTGAGCCATTTTTGTAGGCTTAGGTCACTCATAAGAATGTGCCGTATTACATCTTTATTGTTTATTAGTCTTGGACCAAAACTTTTATTAAGGCTTTCCATTCTATTTATTTATGGCCCATTAAATGTTATTGATAATCTATATTGTTTTTTATGAGATGAATTATTACATTAATATTCTATCCAAAAAAATTTTTTCCCTGAAAATTTAGGGGTGTACGCACGTGTATCCATGTATCTGCATCCAAAATTTGGATGTATATTTGATTCAAGTACCTGTGTCCGTGTAACATAGCTCGGGTTGCATGTGCGGATTCAACTTTTATGTTGGAAGGATTGCATATTAGTTATGGATTTTTGGTTAATGTTACTCCACTTGCGTTGTGCTTCAAGTCTTAGCTACTACAAATCTAATCCCAAGCCTCGGAAAAGGAAGAGGGTTATGTGTTGGGTAGTTGACAGCTAATACGTAAAATATCCCGTTAGATCCTTATGATATGAATACGATTATCAAAATGACTTATGCTAGGGTGTGCCCTTAGGACATTATGCCCTCAGCAGAGCTCGGTGGAGAATACCGCTTCGTGCAACCGACCTCTATTGATTGGAACTTAAGGTTCGGTTTGATGTGGTTTATGGTTTATGGTTAATGTTCTGGGAAAGCATTTTAGATGCCATTTTGTGCCCTTATTTGTATGATGTTATGGCCTGCGGTTCCAAGAATTTGAGACTCCCGTTTTTCTTTGTCGTTTATAATTTAGTTACTCCATGTTTTGTGATAGGGCCATCAGTTTGTACTTTTCAATAACTGGCTACTAAACTTGAAGATGTTTCCAGTGCTTGCTTCTGTACGGAGTAGATCTTTAATAGTAGTCCTCAACCGTTTTCCCTTTGTTAAGCTAGGCCACTGCATATGGTAATCTAGATACCTTTAAGGGGGGTACAGTTAAGTTAGCATTTTACAGACGGCATTGTTCTAAACTGTGTATTTTCTGTAGTGTTCCTTATTCTATTTTATTCTTCTTCGAGGCATCATAATGACTTGAATGAGAATTCCATAAAATAGCTCGAATTAAATTAGGATATCAACTCCAATGATATAGGATTCACAAAGGTTTTTATTCGGTCATGAGGTGAATAGTTATGAACTAAGTAGCACAGACACGGAAGCGGACATGGTGGGGGACACGGCTATATATATAAACACTTTTTCCATGCAAAATGTGTATCTATAGGAATTGTTAAGGAATGGTTAATTACACTTTTTAACCCAAACATCTGAGTAATAACATTTTTACCACTGAAAAAATTAAAAAAATGACAAATTGGCCCCTGCCGTGCCCCCCCAAAAAATTCAAAGTAAAAATAAAAATAAAAATAGAGGACATGCCACATGGCGTGTCACATACGTTTTTGGCGTGTCCTTGTTATGTCTTGTTCAACACGTGTATATGGTGACATGTAGAAGTGTCGGTGCTTCATAACTTATGAAGCATATTGTTTAATGCATCTATTTGAGTAGTTATGTCTACAAAAGAGGGCCTTATTTGTTCCCTTATATTTAATTACTGCATTTAAAAAACTTTGCTCTTGATTAGTGATCAGGTAAGTTTTTATTCCCCAAAAGTAGCGGATGTAACATTGAAGTATACTCCATGGGTCACATTTTTCTATTACCAATCAGGATAGAATGTTATTCGTCTCCGGTGCATGTTTTTCACTTAAGAGCCACTATGGGAACATATGAGTTGTTCAAGTCTAGGGTAACGTAGGTGGCTCTGTAAGGCGGTAGAATGCTTTGGTGGGAGGTTGCGCCCAACAAGAGAGTGTAGGCTACAAGGAACCTTCTCTCCAATTGTGAGGTTTATCTTAGTTCCATTGACGTTGGCCATTGTTGCATATCTAAACCTTAGTTGTAGGAACCTCCTATCAGGGTGACGAATCCACCTCATAACTTCGTTTCCGCATTCCCATGTCACTCTATCCTAGGATCTCCGCTCCCATCGAGTAAGGAACTCGCTCTCATATGGGATAGAACTTCTTAGACATGTAAATCCCAAAAGAAATAAAAGTAGAAGATACAAATCAAGACAAAATATGATCTCTGCCTTCTTTATTTTCGTTGTCAATATTGTTTCATTATTTAATCTCCGTCCCTGCATCCACTTTAAATTCTTGCCATCACCTTATTCTTTAATGGCTGATAACAAGTACATGTAGAAACAAAAGAACAATCAAGATATTTTATCTCAAATAATTAGAGGCCAATCATTTGGTTGGGCGAAGAGGGGTGCATAACACCCTCCCCTCTTCGTACCCTTGGCTTCTGAACGTGGGATCTCGATTTTGGTTTCTTTGTTCTTCAAACCAAGTGGCAACTCTAAGGAAGGAAGGTGCATTGCAATGAGCATCCGAGTGGTTTCGCTAATAGGCCATCCTGCGTGCAAACTCGCGCTGCAACGGATGGGTATCCACAGAGACCTGCCTACCGCTCGGCAATACCTCGTATACGGGAAAGACTACCCTGTCGCTAGGGGTGAGCAAAAATCTGACCAACCCGATCTGACGGGTTTCGGGCGGATTCTAACATGTTATAGGGTCAGGGTCGGGGTCAGGTTAAAGAAGTAATAAATTCCGGGTTTCGGGTTGGGTGGGAAGTGTTAGGATCGGGTTAACCCGACCCGACTCTATTGTATATATACGTAGTAGTTATATGTAGAACGTGTATTAAGCGTTCCCAATGTTTTCATTTCTCTGTTTACACATCTTTACACTGCCCATTGCCCAAAAACTTATCCCTGCTTGTCATTTTCAAGGTCTGCTATATGAGTCAAAAGTCCTCTCTATCTTTTCTCGCTACTCTATCTCTCTCTCTCCCCTCACACTTCACAGATCTAATAAAGAAAAAAACTGCAAGTTCTTAAAACCAAGAAGAAGAAAAAGAAGAAGTGATACAACGACTAGGCCATAAAGACATGAATTTCTGTCTCTCTCATCTTGCACGGATCCTCTCTCTCTCTCTGATCTTCACCAAATCCTCTCTTTCTCTGATCTTCACCAAATCCTCTCTTGCCCCTAAATCCCTCAATCCACACCAGACACCAATGCCATCGTCCACCCCCAAACTCTCTGTGAGTCTCTGGCCGCCGTTCGCACTTCACCGCCTCACGATCTCAGGTTGCTGTTCATCACCTCTCAGGATCCCGCCATTCATAGCCTCTCATGATCTCTCTCTCTCTCTGATCTGTTATTTTTTTTTATTTGTGATATGTACGAAGGGCAACCCGACAAGCCTGATCCGACCAAAGCCCGATATACCTGATCCGATTGTTTTTCAAGAATGTTTGGTTCGGTTACGGGTCCTGTTTTTACAACCTGATGTAAATTTGATCCGACCCCAACCCGAACCCGCCTAAATCGACCCATGCTCACCTTACATGTCGCTCGATTTATATCTTCAAGAAGGCAGAGATCATGCTTTGCATGAATCTCAATGGAATATAGGGGACTCCATTATTAACCGTCTATGAAGCACCGACACTCCTGGAGGTTGATGTATTGCCATGTCGGACATTGGGACACATGTGGCGTGTCCCAAAATTTATTTTTATTTTTTTCCTAGGGGACATGGCTGGGGACACTGCAGGGGACAATTTGTAATTTTTTTAATTTTTTAGGGGTAAAAATGTTATTACTCAAATGTTTGGGTTAAAAAGTGTAATTAACATACATACATACAATTATATACATCCCGGACTGGCTTAAAATATGGATGTCCTAGTTCCTGATCATATTTTATGGAAAACTGCTCGGATGAAGCCCTTTCCGGCATATCCTTTCCGGTCATTTTTTTTAAAAATTTTCTTTAATTTTTTTGATGATTTCTTGTGTGGACCCTTAAAAACACGTTTTAAACATATTGAATAGTTTGGTTCATCAAAATTCAATTCGGAAATGGGAGTCCGTCATCAGTAGCAAAGGGATCCTTCATCGTAGCAAAGGGATCCCTCACTGTCTAGAAGTGGGGTGTATATATAAACCCCACTTCTACTGAGGATCCATATACACCCCACTTCTAGTGAGGAATCCCACACTTTGCTTAAATTGCGGGAGCCATCGAATTCTCAACTTTCCCGATCAAATTTTGACAATTTGAACCTTTCAATCTATTTAAAACATGTTTTTAAGGGTCCACGCGAGTAATAAAACTGTACATATCAGGTTACTATTGAAAACTGCTCGGATCAAGCATTTCCCGGTCATTTTTTCTGAAAATTCTCCACGTGGACCCTTAAAACCATGTTTTAAACACATTGAATGGTTTGGATCATCGAAGTTTAATCGGGAAAGGTGAGTTCTGCACTTTAGCAAAGTGTGGGATGGAAAAAAAGTGTTTATAGTTTGCAATTTAATCATGGGAAAACAATACATGCACACACACATGTGGGATCCCATACTTCTCTTAAAGTGTGAGTCACCGAGTTCTCCCATTTCCGAATCAAATTTCGATGAATCCGAACCGTTCAATGTGTTTAAGGGTCTATGCGAGGATTCGTCAAAAAGAAAAAGAAAAAGAAAACCCGGAAAGGCTTGATCCGAGTTGTTTTTCATACAAACCGTAAATTTATGTTTTATGAAAAACTGCTTGGATGAAGTCCTTTTGGATTTCTTTTTTTTTTTTCTTTTGATGAATCCTTGCTTAGACCCTTAAAAACACGTTTTAAACACATTGAACGGTTTGGATCGTCAAAATTTGATCCGGAAATGGGAGTCCCACACTTCAACAAAGTGTGGGACCTTTCATAGGAAGTGTCCCCCGCCATGTCCGTATTTGTATTTATGAACCCATTAAAGACCGAATGCTTAGTGATCGTGAGACCGAGGCACGGTGAGGGTTTTAACGACTTGCTTTGACCGAATGCCTTTTGGCTGGATAGATCAAATGCCTGGTGGCTTATGAAGCCGAGGCGCGGTTAGGATTGGAAAAATCGGTCCGACTGAATGCCTAGTGGCTTATAAATCGGAGGCGCAACAAGTAGTGATTTGATGAGTCCGACCAAATGCCTAGTGGTCGTCAGACTGAGGCGCGGTAAATGGTAACCACCAATAGGTTCAAATTTGCTCATGTACGTAATATAACCATGATGTTCACTTATATTCACTCTGTTTGCAGCTGACAAATTATGAAGTGTAATTTGACATGTATTACAAATTCATACCTTTATATTTATTCCAAACCCTCCCCTCGCGCTCCCAAACAAAGAGCTTATATGATCCTCTATTCCTCTGGTCCCTCATCCCCACCCTCAATCACACTCCCACCCCAGCTCGAGCTTAGTGCAAGTAAGTTTTACACTTAGAACCATACCATATAAACGATAAGTCTGCATTTCTCAGTAAAAGTACTTGTAAGGTTAACTGTGAATTCACAAGTAGGTTAAGTTGCAGCAGGGTTTTTTTTTTTTTTGAACTGTAAGTTGCAACAGGTTAGGAGCGCAAAGTTTGCAAGTTCCAACAATCCATTTGGCTAAAGCTATTTCATCAAGCCATGGATTTTAATTGATTCAGGATGATAACAATATGGGCATGTATCAATTGTCAAATGGTTCAAGCTGTTCTTTTGCTATTTTAGTTTACAGTTTTTTTTATCACATTTTATTGGCTCAAAACCATCCGCTTTGGGGACGATGGACATGGGTAAGCCAACCTATGTTCTTGGAATTAAAGTCCTTAGACCATCTGCAGCCCTAAACCAAATCTAAACTCAAACTAAAATTTGAGTAAAAATGGCCCACAGAGAGAGGGAGGGAGGCTCTTAGGGACCGTTCTCAATCAAATTGATTAGGTTCTTTCGCTTCTATTTTTTCAAAGTAGATGTCATATTTTTATGATTTAAATTAAGTCCACGGATCTTATACTATTAACCTTGAACACATGATTAGGGGAGGATGTTTGTCCTTGTTGCTGGACAACAATAGGTAATGAAAAAGAAGAAAGCAACAAAAAAATGTCAATAGTTGTACTATATTTTGTAGGTGACGCAGCGTTGTGGCGGAAGTAATGACTAGATATCGTTCTAGTAGACGAGTTGGTTAGATCTCGTTCTAACAGACAGTTTTCTTGAATCCACAAGAATAAGATAAACACATTGAATACAAGGACAAGAGAAATCTCTTAATTATAAAGTTTGACTGAATTCTCTTCCATAAGGATTACAACCCATATTTATACTAGATAAAGAGATAACTAGATAAGTCTCAACAATTAATGACTTTGACTGACCCTTCGACTCCTGTGTGAAATACAAAGAACCAACCTAGGAACTAGGACCAACACTTAATGCAAAACGCTACTTTAGTACAAAGTACCAACCTAGGAACTTTAAAAGACACTTATTTAGAATCCCGCTAGAATTTAATAAGCAATTATTATACTACTTTGACTTTGACTTGCGATTGTCCAACTTCTTGAGAACCTCTTCAGCAACCTATCCTGCATCAGCCTCCCCTTCTTTGAAAGAACTCGTCCTCGAGTTGACAACAAGAATAGCAACATCCGGATTCGTATGATACTCGAACAAGTCCTGGACATTGAAAGTCTTGGAGATGGATAAGTCCTCCGGAAGATCCACCACATATGCATTGTCATTGATCTTCTTCAAGATGCGAACAGGACCAATCTTTTTTTGTTTAAGCTTGTTGTATGTGCCCACCGGTAACCTTTCCCGACGCAAGTGCACCATCACCATGTCTCCCACCTCAAAAGTCTTTGCACGTCTACTCTTGTCCGTGGCAGTCTCGTATTTTGCAGCAGATTCTTCCAACTTCTTCTTGACATATGCATGTATATTCGCCACTTTTTCTGCCATATGATCAACAATGATACTCATACCAGGAAGCCTTGGAAGTGGAACCAAATCTAGCGTATGAAGCGGGGGACTCACATAGACAATCTCGAATGGAGATTTCCCCATGGACCGATTTGGCACATTGTTGTAGGCAAACTCAGCTTGAGAAATGACAAAATCCCATTGTCTCGAACTGTCTTGACCAATGTTATCAATCTCGTACCAATCAGCGTACCGTTTTCTTTACTGGAACGGTACGTACCGGTACCGGAGTATGTCTCGGTACCGTTTCGGATTTACCGCGATTAATATTTTTTTTATGCTTTCCCATATATTTTTCATGTTCACAAAGACTTAAAGTGGAAAAAATAAAAATAAGTTCCAATATATTTTAGTGTAAACATCACTATTTCTTGATCTATATCTATTTCTATATCTAAACATCAATCTAAACGGAAAAACAGAGACGTGGAAGTGACACCAGAGAAGAATCGGGTGGCTCCAGACCTCTCTTTCTATCTTTCCATTTCCTCCCCTCTCCGCTCAATTTCCCTCTCTCTCTATCTTTAAAACCTATCGCTCGATACATGCATATACACATATCATATATACAAATTTGTGGCTGTTTACTGCTTGTTTTAGGGCGTCCATCAATCAACCATGTCTTTGCAATCATCGACAATGACGAAGAACTGGTCTCCATTGATTAAAGCTATTCTTGATCTTCAACGCGTCAACAATGCCTTGCCGGATTTTGTACCGGACAGAATCTGGAAACTGATCGGAACATCCCGGAACGGCCGGAATAGTCCGGAACGGCCGGATTACGGAACATAGAGTGAGCTGTACCGTTTTCCTTCCGGTATGGGATGTCTCGACCGGTACGGGACGAGATTGATAACTCTGGTCTTGACAAAAACTTCGCAGAATATTTCCCAGTGTGCGATTCACTACCTTTGTTTGACCATCAGTTTGGGGATGGCAAGTTGTACTGTACTGCAAAGAAGTCAACTGTCAAGTCGTTTTCATAGAGTTCTCCAGAAGTGACTGAGGAATTTGCTATCACGATCTGAAACTATAGTCTTGGGCAACCCATGTAGACGAACTACCTCTCGAAAGAACAACTGAGCGATATGACTAGCATCAGAAGTCTTTCTACAAGCAATGAAGTGTGCCATTTTGGAGAATCTGTCGACAACAACAAAGATGGAATCTGTCCCACGTTGTTTCCTCGGAAGGCCAAAGACAAAGTTCATGGAAAGATCTTCCCAAGGCGCGTTCAGGACAGGAAGAAGCATGTAAAGACCTGTATTTTGCACTTGCCCCTTAGCGGTCTGACAAGTTTAACAACGCTTCACATATTTCTCCACATCTCGCTTCAATTGGGGCCAATAATACCGAGCCTCTACGAAAGAAATACTCTTATCTCGGCCCAAGTGTCCGCCTAACCCTCTGCCATGGGTCTCCCTGATAATGTGTTCCCGTAAAGAACCTCGAGGAATACAAAGCCGATCCTCGAAAAATAGGAATCCTTCAAGCAATTGAAATTTTCCAGAGGGAGATAAATTGGAATTGCACTTAGCCCAAGCCAACTTGAAGTCTTCATCATCAACATAGAGCTCCTTTAAATACTCAAAACTCGAAACTTCATTTCTGACAACAATGAGTAAAGACGCTCGTTGGCTCAAAGCATCAACTACCTTATTCAACTGTCCTGACTTATGTTTCAAAGAGAAAGTGAACTTTTGTATGTACGCGATCCATCTAGCGTGCATGCGGTTCGGCTTCATAGAAGTTTGGAGATGTTTGAGAGCCTGATGATCACTGTTGAGAATAAACTCTTTGAACCAAATACGCTTCCCAATGATGTAAACTCCGCACCACAGCGTACAACTCCTGCTCATATGTAGTCCACTTTTGTCGGGCATCACTGAGTTTCTCACTAAAGAATACAATTGGCCTACCTTCTTGCAAAAGAACCGTTCCAATGCCCTCGCCGGAAGCATCACAATCAACTTCAAATAACTTGTCAAATTAGGCATTGCCAACACTAGGGCTGTGGTCAATTTCTCCTTCAGATTAATAAAGCTCTGCTCAGCGACATCAGTCCACATGAATTGCTTTTGTTTCAAACAATCTGTGAGCGAGCAGCAATAGTACTGAAGTTCCGCACAAAGCGTCTGTAAAAAGTAGCAAGGCCATGAAAGCTCCGTACGTCACTAATAGACTTTGGAGTTGGCCAATCTCGAATAGCTCTCACTTTTGATTCATCAACCTTGATCCCTTCAGCACTTACCACGTAGCCCAAGAAAATTAAACTATCCGTCAAAAAGCTGCACTTTTTCAGATTGATGTACAGACTATTCTCTCGCAACACATTAAACACTTCCTATAAGTGTTGCATGTGATCCTCTTCACTGCGACTGTAGATAAGGATATCATCAAAATAGACAACTACGAACTCTCCAAGAGGTTGAAATACCTGATTCATCAGTCGCATAAATGTGCTAGGTGCATTGAACAACCCGAATGGCATGACAAGCCACTCATATAGCCCTTCTCTTGTCTTGAATGTTGTTTTCCACTCGTCGCCTGGGCGGATGCGGATTTGATGGTAACCGCTCTTCAAATCTATCTTTGAGAACAACTTTGAACCACTCAATCTATCAAGCATGTCATCGAGCTTCAGTATAGGAAACCGATACTTCACCATAATCTTGTTAATGGTTTGGCTATCAATGCACATTCGCCAACTTCCATCTTTCTTTGGAGTTAATAAGGCTGGGACTGCACAAGGACTCATGCTTTGCCTAATCAAGCCTTTCTGCAGCAATTAAGTAACTTGTTCCTGCAAAAGCTGATATTCCTTCGGACTAAACCGGTAGTGTGGCAGGTTTGGTAAACTTGCCCCAGGAATTAGATCGATTTCATGCTGGATGTTTCTCATAGGGGGTAATTTTGCTGGTAATTCATCTTGTACAAGTGCCTGAAACTTCGAGAGTAATGGTTTAATCCGATCCGGCACAACTTCTTTCTTTTCCTCACCTTTTATCACAAGTGCATAAACCAATCGTGTATCCTTTGCTTCCTTCATGAAATCTGACACGATGAGAAAGGAATCCGCTTTGACTGGAGTGGCCGTTAGCTGACCCTCACGCTTCATAGGAGCCAAGACAACCTTTATCTTGTCTTTGTAAAATATGTAAGTATTGTCCTTTTCCCTGTGTGTAGTGTTCAAGTCATATTGCCACGGTCTTCCAAGCAACATGTGGCAGGCATCCATGTCCACCACATCACACAAAACCTCATCTCTATAGTCCTTCCCAATCGAAAAAGGAACAAGACACTGCTGTGTTACCTTGGTTTCGCCGACATCTCTGATCCAGCTAATGCTATAAGGGGATGGATGTTTTCACGTCTCAAGTTTCAACTTTTCAACCATGGTCTTTGAAACTATAGTCTCACAGCTTCCTCCATCAATTATCAGACCACAAACCCATTGGTTGACATTGCAACGAGTCTTGAAATGTTGTGTCTTTGAACATCCTCCTTTCGCGGTGTGTACATCAAACGTCGCACCACTAGTGAAACGCCCTCATCCGCATGAGTCCATCTCGATGGATCTTTTTCTTTGAAATTCTCTTCTTCATGACAACTTTCTTCATCTTCATGTTCTAACAGGTTAACGCTCTGCCTCTTTGGACAAGTGTTCGAAAAATGCCCTTCTCCACCGCAACGATAACATTTATTACCTCGAGGAGGGGCATATGGATCATTCTGACCACAAGATCTTCCAATACCCTGCTTTGTATTGGTTTGGACTTTCCATGTAGGTTTGGTCTGACTTTGAGGAACCTGATTTTGAGATGCTTCAATGACCCCTTTTCCCTTGCTCGGCTCTGGCTGATTATGCACTGGAGAGGAGTTCTAGTGGTGGCTTAGTTTCGGTAATTTCCCTTAAGGTTCAGTTGAAATTCAGCCCTTGTTGCTAGTTGAATAGCATCCAGCAACGTATGCACTGGTTGCATGTTAACTACATCCTGGATATCGGTGCGTAAACCATCAAAAAATCGTGCTACTAGTTGTTCTTCTATTTCTGGCAAGTCATTACGAGAGGAGAGTCTTTGAAATTCTGCGACATACTCATGAACAGGTCTAGTACCTTGTTGGCAACGTTGGTACTGGTGGAACAAAACCTGATCATAGTCTGGAGGCAAAAAGCGTGCTCTCATCAAATGCTTCATCCGGTGCGAAGATCGAATCTTAGTCTTGTTTTGCCGTAGTCGAGATAATTGCAGTTGTTCCCACCATGCGGAAGCACCGCCTTTGAGCTTGTATGCGACCAGCTTGACCTTCTTTTCCTCCTCTATATCCATATAATCGAAAAAACGTTCCACCTCGTTCAGCCAATCGAGGAAGTCTTCTATGTTCGATTGCCTGTTGAAAGAAGGGAGGTCCATCTTCATACGATAGTTACTATTATAACCACTATCCCTGGGTTCTTCTTGCATGGCAATCCTCTCAACTTCATCATCAGTGGAGTCTCCCTCATAAATTGGGTTGTTTAAGACACGCCTATTGGAATTCCCTACGTGTCCAGGATTGTTGATCACCCTTGGCTCACGTCTTCGCTGAACACGAGGGTTGTTGAAGCTCAATCCAGCCAACAAAGTGTGAATCTCCGTCAATTGTTGTTGTTGGATCTCGGCCTGTTGTTGTTGCTTCTTGAATGCACCCCACAAGGCATCGATTCCTCGATCACCCTCGTTAAGGTTCGCCCTATTCACTTCGTTGGAAGACATTGAGACAAAGGAGGACCTTGCTCTGATACCACTTGACGCAGCGTTGTAGCGGAAGTAATGACTAGATATCGTTCTAGTAGACGAGTTGGTTAGATCTCGTTCTAACAGACGGTTTTCTTGAATCCACAAGAATAAGATAAACACCTTGAATACAAGGACAAGAGAAATCTCTTAATTATAAAGTTTGATTGAATTCTCTTCCATAAGGATTACAACCCATAGTTATACTAGATAAAGAGATAACTAGATAAGCCTAACAATTAATGACTTTGATTGACCCTTCGACTCCTGTGTGAAATACAAAGAACCAACCTAGGAACTAGGACTGACACTTAATTCAAAACACTACTTTAGTACAAAGTACCAACCTAGGAACTTTAAAAGACACTTATTTAGAATCCCTCTAGTATTTAATAAGCAATTATTAGACTACTTTGACTTTGACTTGCGATGGTCCAACTTCTTGAGAACCTCTTCAGCAACCTGTCCTGCATCAGTAGGTTATCATTTGGCACTTGGGAAAATTTGTTTGTATGTGATAGACTTAATCTAGATCCTTAGGGACCGTCTTGAACCAAACTAGGAAGTCAATAGTTCTGTTACTGCTTTTGTGTCATGGTGATGTCAAATTTTCCTATGTAGATAAAATAGTGTTATCTACTCTCTCATCTTTAGTTGAGCATATGATTAGGAAAGGATGCTTGTTTCTGCAGCTGAACAGTTAAAAGAAAATGACAGAGAAGAAATATATGTTAATAAACTGAAAATATAGTTTATAGGTTACTTTGTTTGGTTTTTGTCTCACCAGTTTCGTCTTATGGGGAAAAAATATAGCAAATATGATGGATGTACTCTTGTTTTTGTCATGTCAGGGAGTCCTGTTACACGCTGGGCATCGGTGGCTTTTGGTGCTGGTGTTGGTATTGGTTCTGCATACACCGAGTGCTCTGACAAGTTTGATGGATCTCCCAAGTTGGCCATACCTAGGACTTCAGATACTCCCCCATTGCCGGTGAGAGTCATGTCCTCTACTATTTTTATATGTTGACGTAATCTTTGTTTACAGAACAAAAAATGAAATATCTGTTTCCTCCTTTTTAGTGTGGTTAAGGTTGACTCTATCACAATACTGCTTCCAACATCCAGCTATTTATTAAGCATGCCAACTGGTGGACATGACTTTTATTTGAAGATAGGTTGGTGTTGGCACTTGGAACTCAATAGTGCTTTTACCATTTTTATCTTCTTTACAAGAAAATGTTCCCCTTTTTTCTTCCTGTTTGTCTTTGGTTTCATTTGTCCTGAGCACGAGTTTAGATGGAAGCCTCTTGGCCAAACACGTTAACTATAGCTCTATATTTTATTCCTAGTGGATAATGAAAAGAGACTACATCTGTTTCAAAACTCATGAGTTATTCTTCTTTCTGAAATGGATTTAAAGATCATCGAGTTTGATATCTAAAAAAGTGTTATTGTACTACTCCCTCCTTCCCAATAGTTTGGTCCCTTATTGGGATTCCAACTTTTTAAGAAGAGATGATCATTACTCTTTAAAATATATGAACTTCCAAACTTGGTTGCACGAAGCGGGTGCGGGAGCAGGAGCATGGAAGCGTCAGTATATAGAAGCTCTCAGGGTTGGGAGCATGAAAGGAACGTGCACATATATTACTAAAATAATATAGCATAGGAAATACACTTAAAAACTGCAATCATTTAAGGGAGTAAAAAAATATGGGCCAATTCTACCTTAAGTATAAGACATGGAATAGTGTTGGAATTTTATGGTTTTCTTTTCAAGATATCATGACTTAGGGCATGTATATGAGTTAAATCGAAGACCAATTTATAAAGCTAGGTAATAAATTACTGATTTTTCTTTAGAGGAATGGGAATAATGGGAGCAATGACCTTTGAAGAAAACATGAAGGAAATTATTATTTTCCTATCGTATGCTTGAAGTCAAACATCCAATGAGAACCAATTTGCCCGCTTGAATGGATTCTAAGAAAGCAAGAAGCCCAGGAAAAAGTGAGAACACCCAAAGAAATTATTGTTGGAATATGTTGGAAATTTGGTAGGTTTATGGGAAGAATGCATATACCATGGTCCACTGGTGATGTAGAATGTTTCATCTTTTGGGAATTCTTTCTTACACGTTCTGATCTTTTCTCTCTCTGATGGTTTAGTAGTTGCTTCACCTGTCATTTCCAAAGTTTTCTTTCCCAGTAACACAAAAATGGTTTGAGGCACGTGAATAGTTGGGTTTCGGGGGGCTGGCTGCTGTATTGTTGTATGCTCTTTTTTGTTTTTAACTTTTCTACCGCTGGCGGTTTTTTGACTTACAGATTTCTAGTAATGTGGAGACTCACTTTTTTTTTTTCCTCCAGGATGGACAAGATTGAGATGAGAGATTTATGGAAGCCCCTCAAGTTTTTGGGTTCTAAAATCAGAGTTTTTATAAGTTTGATATTGTTGTTGCCTTTTCATCTCTCGGGCTTACGTTGCCAAGATTGCTATGGATGGGTTAAATATTTAACCGCATGTTCTTGAAACTTTCTATGAACTTTATGTTGTCTTTGCTGTGTTACTCAAATACTGTTGAGCTGTGACGGAAAAGGTTGAACAGAAGATAAGAAAATAATACTACCTTTTATTGCAACATCAGACCAAATCCAAGCCAAGCATATATTATATGAAGGTCGTGTGCAGATTTGATTCTTGGTCAGTTAAATTATTGGTCACCTTTGTTTTATTTGTAGTTTTAGTTGATTGTAATTATGGGGAAACTAGTAGAGGGACTTCTGCTGCCTTGGAACTTCTTTTTTTGACAATTAGTAGAAGAGAACTTCATTTACAACAATGAAGCCGCCCCATAGGGCTTAATAAGAAAAGGAAAGACAAGCCCCCTACCGAGAGCCCAAAACAAAGACACGTGCCCACTTAGACAACATTGCAAAAGACCAAGGGCGCATGTATACACGAGTCACCGGCTTGCAACTCGGAACCGATTCATGGGTCGTTGCTTCTGCTTGTAACACGCTCGGCGGCCAGCGGCCATCGTCGCCGACACCAACAGCGAGCCAAGAACATGGCTTACAAGCTCGCACACCCAAAAAACCAACAGATGTCCAGCGAGCCTGAACCACCAGTCCAGAGTCGGTCCAGGGGTAAGTCCCGCAAGCTCCCGAGCTTGGGCAACCCCCGTGCTAGGGCAATAAAAAAAAATTAAAAAAATGATAAGTTATATATAAATATAAAAAAGTTTCCATCCAGTGTACAAGCCATGTGCTTGGCCTGATGTCTTACACTTGATGTCTAATTCCCAGATGAGCAGTGCTCGATTCCCAACGGCAGCCTGTGACTTTTGCAACTTGTTTTTTACATTTGGCTTTATTTTTATTCTTTTCTTTTTATGAGTAGGTCATTCTTCCCCTTTTTTTTTTTTGTTTCTGTACTCCATTTTCTTTCCTAATAAGTCTAAAACTGCACTCTAAATACACACTCAACTATAAAAAATACTCATAAATAAATGAGACCATAAATTGGTAGTGTTGTATGTGAACCCCACATATTTATGTTTGTGCTGTATCAATGTATGTGCATTTGAGCGTGGTTCTAGACTTTTTGTTTTTGCCTTCCCAATCTACGATATTATGAAAATCATTTTACTCGATTATTTTGTTAGAAATTTTGTATTTAACAAAAACAACAATAATGTATAAGTGACAAGTTCTTTTTACATTTAATTAAAACAATTTATCCCAATGGTGAACAATTGAAAACAATCCAGCAATTAACACGTTTTATTAATTTTTCCCACAAATCATACTGAAAATATGAGAATACTTTCGTATTTTCTTCAAAAAGGAAAACGTTTACACTCTTTTTGCGTTTTTTATTTATAGTAATTGTATCCTTTAAATTTTAATCTTGTAATTTTGGAAAATTTTAAAAAGGACCCTTGAGGATGTAGAGAGCCTAATATTGATAGTTTGCTTCGGACTTCTAAAATAACTCTTGATTTTTTTTAATTGTATATCTTTTAATTTTTTTATGACTTAATATTAAGAGGGCAACCAAGCTAACGGTCGGGCTTGGACAACCCAACTATTGGGGCCGGCACTGACCACCACCTATGTGGTCGAAATCCACAACGAATGAACAGATTGGATAAGCGCGGGATAGTACATGACTGCCGTTGCATCCATTAGGGGTGAGCATGGACCGGATTGGTTTGATTTTGTAGTCAACCAAGAACCAAAAAAAAAAACCAAGAACCAAACCACTACATACAATACGGATTATGAATTTGAAGAACCAGACCAACCCACAAAAGGCATAGAACCAAACCAATCCAAACCATTAAAATACGGTTCGGATTCGGTTTCGAACCACGGTTTTCTTAAAATTGAGATATTATTTCCGTAAACTATTTAGAGTACTTAAAATTTAGGTTTACTACGTTAGGTTTATATAGAATACGAATAGGTCCTCATATATAGAAATTTACGGTAATTAATCATTGTAATGAAGAATAAGAATAGGCTATGACCGAATCATGTATAAAAATTTGGAAAAATAGAAACGTGCTGTGGACTTAAAATTGGAAAGGGAGAATTTCATCACCGAATTTATTTGGGGTGGTGTTAATGCCAAAACAGTTTTTGTTTGTGCAAAAAATGTAGTGCTTAAAAACCTTGTACCATGTGCAAGGTACAAGCCTTTTGTGCATTACAGTTTTGGCATTATCATTTCCCATTTATTTGCTATGACTAAACCACTATGGGTGTATTGGAATTAGGGGAATAAGTTGTGAATCCTAGGCAAAAAAAAAAAAAAAAATATATATATATATATATATACAATCCGGATCCAATCCGGACACCCGGATATACCTTATATCCGCACTTTGCATCTCAGCCGTTGGATCGCATCCAACGGCTCTAATAAAACGACTGACCTCGCGGGTTAAAAGCAACCGGGTCCGGGTAAAAACTTCTCGCGGGTCTCGCGGGTCATAAGAAAATGGGTGAAGCTTGAAGCTTCTCTTAGACGCTTTTGTAACGAAGAGAGAGAGAGACCAAGAACGAAGAGAGAGAGAGATCGCGATCGCGAAGAAGAAGAATATACAGCCCGATCGAAGAACAAATCGAGGTCGATCAAGAAGAAATCATCATTCCCAGGTTCGAATTTGTCTCTCCCTGTCTCGTTTCTGTGGTTCGAACAAGGGTTTCGATGTATGTAGACGAACTAGGTTTTTTTTTTTTCGATTTGCACTTTTGTTCGAAAATTATCTGTGTCTGTGTTGATTTTGTGGAAGAGGGTCCCTCTCTTCCACAAAATGACCCCGATTCACTTCGAAATCAAGGGTTTATGTTAAAAAATCAGGGCATTTGGAGTTCGAACTTTATGACAATTTAGGGTTTTTTATTCGATTTGCTATTTGCAATCTCACGTACCATAACAAGAAACGAGGGTTGGTTCTATTGCTTTGTATGTAGACGTGCGAACTAGGTTTTTTATTTTCGATTGGCTATTTCGTTCGAAAGTTATCTGTGTGTGTGTTGATTTTGTGGCAAAGGGACCCTCTCTCTGTTCGAATGACCCAGATTCACCTCGAAATCAAGGGTTTATGTTCAAAAATCATGGTTTATGTTCGAACTTTATGTCCTCTAATATAGTCAGAATAGAACTAAGGATTTGGTTTCATGAGCTTTATTGTAGTTGTCAAACACCAGCCCAATCTCATCTTGCTAGTTTTAGCATTAATTCCGAGTATTTGATTATGAATTTTGAAAACCATTATGTGAATTTTTATTGTAGTTCTCAAACAGCAGCCCAATCTCATCTTGCACGTAGTTTCTTCTAGGGGACTAAAATTTTGGGACGGACGGAGTACTAGGTAAGAAACTAAGAATTATTTGGAGCAAATGCTTGGTAAGGAATTCCTCCCACCTTATTTATACAGTAATACTCTTCAAGTGCAATTAAGGATTAGTAGAAGTTGTTGATTTTCTCGTCCATTTTTTTCTTTTTTCGTATTGCTTGCTTTTTTATACATAGTTGGTGGCACATGGACCTTCTGTAAGATACTCTGTCTCTGGCTGAGGTTTGCAAGAATGTTTGCCCTTAACTTCCGTTCGCTTGTTTGTTGGCTTGAAAGAGAGATTTTGGAGGTGGTGGATAAATGCGATACTAGAGCTATTATCTTGACCGGTGATTTTCAAATTCAAGTCATTTGCTATAATTCTTGTATTGCTACGTGCAACTTGATTAGATTTGTTGAATTAGGGTTGTGTTTAGGTTGACTCGGCCAAATAGAAAAATTAGGATAAAGGGTATGATTTTTGAATTTATATGTCTAAGGCTGTCTTTACTTGACTTGACATTTGCTATAGTTCATGTGATTAAGCTACTGAAATTTTGATTTTTCTTGTCTGATTTTGTCGTGTCTCTAGACGATCGCTATGTTCGCTAGCGTTGAACTTTCTAGAAAGATAAGCAAATAGATTTCAATTCTAACACTACAAATGGAATTGCAAATACTGTGAAATTCTCAAGACAAAAATAAGACATTAGTTAGATTTTTTTGACCAAAGTTCGACAGATAGACAGATTTCCGTAAATAAGGTAATGTTTCTTAGGTGGAGAAAAACTTGCTTCAGTCTCAGTCTCCAGTGAACTACATCAGTACATCTACCCATTGTCAATGTTACACTTTGCCCTTCAATGCTTCAATTATCAATGTTACATTCTTAAGCCACCCTTAAACAGAAAACGATGGTGGTGCATTGAAAAAGTTGATTGAAGTTGAAATGGAAGATTAAATCCAGCACAACAATTGCCAGAATTATTAGCTACTTAGTTCCGGATTTCATTATGAGTAAGTACTAATCTTTGAACTCTGTTGTCTACAATCCTCATACTTGACCTCGGCCATAGGATTTCAACTGATTTGTTTGATGAATAATGGATTAGTATTCAACTCATTTGAAGGTCTCTCTCTCTCTCTCTCTCTCTCTCTCTCTCTCTCTCTCTCTCTCTCTCTCGTCCTTCATCACCAGGCATCCTCCAAGCAAATGTCATCGACTTCCACAAATAGTAGATTTCAAGGCCCTTTGTGTGGATGTGGGGTACCAGCCCCCTTAAGATCTTCAAACCAAGATCCAAATCGGGGAAGAAGATTTTTTGGTTGCATCAACTATAAGGTAAGTTCTTGCATAATTACTTTTTCTGTAATTTTAAAACCGTAAAAACTTCTTCCATCTAATGTTATGCACATTTTTTGTTTTCTTTTTGCTGTAGCAACCCACTGCCTGTGGCTTCTTCCTTTGGCTTGATCCTGAAAGGGACATGGAGAAAGAATTACTACAAGTAGAAAATCAAGTGCTGAAAAGAGAGATTGAAGCCCTAACAAAAAAGAATGAGAAGCTGAGGAAAAAATACAAAGAAGTTGGAGCTAAAGTCTTGGGTTACCAAAGATTTTTTTTTTGGGTTTTAGTTGTGTTTATTTTTTTGTGGTTGGGTAAGTTTGTAAATGTTCCTAACACAAGGAATATGAAATATCTACCATAGTTGGCACTCTCATTTCTTCGTTCCTTTTGACTATTAGTAGTGCTGTAATTGTCAGGTTGGGCAGTTGTGTGGTGACTGGATAACTTAGGTTTTTTTGCGTATCCCACTTTTAATGTTGGTGGTACGTCCTAATTGAGTATTTGTTTTGGTTCAAATGTTATGCATCCTCGATTCATCAAGCAGAACTTAACAAGTTAATTATAACCTCCATTCAGGGCCAATATATATTTCTACCTTTACTTGTTAGAAATTCATGTCCCTTGATGCATGTGACACTCGTTTGGATTTTTACAAGAAGTACATGTTTGTAGGCCAATTCCTTGAGGAGCTCTGTTTTTTTATTGGCAAAAAATTAGTATGACTTTAGATGCATGTTCTGAAGCCAGAACCCTTAAAAACTGCAATATTAACGTACGTTAGCTGCTGAGCAAACTACCCATTACAGATCTACTCAAATATAATTGTTGGATGGGGTGATGCTCCCTCCAAAAATTTAAAAATAACCAGGTAACATGTTAAAAAATGGTCAGCTAATTATAGAACTTTATCCGTTTGCACCGTAGAGCTAAAACATGTGTTTCATCAATGCTCCATTGTGCTCACTGCTCAACAAGGGCGGAGGGAATAAGATACCAGTGGGGTCACTTGAGCCTTTCACTTTGATTTCTCGCACGGATATGTTAAAGTTTGGATCCAAATTCTGTTATTGTGACCTCCGAAAGATCTTTTCAAGAGTGGATAATCGATAGTAATACGACTGAGGCTATCACACGGATATGATTACCTTTATGTTCCAAACCTGAATTAAAATAGAAGGGAAACTCGGTAGCTAGGTCAATCGAACACGGTAGCTATTAAGAGTAATTCTTCTCAAACAAAGAGTAATTCTGCTCAAACAAAGAGTAATTCTTCTCAAACAAAGAGTAATTCTGCTCTAAGCTCAAACATTAATTTTTTGATCAACCAGAATTCGATCAGAAAAATCACAGTAGCTATTAAGAGTAATTTCAGAAGTCATCAACTCCACTGACAAAAATTGGTCCATAAAAGATAGGTTCCAACAACAAGTTATCAGCAGTAAACCAACAGTAGTAGTCACTACAGTCACTAAACCAACACTAGCACTAAACCAAGAAGATAGGTTCCAATCACTTCACAGCAGCCCCATCAAACAGCAGCAGCAAGCACTACAGTTACCATCAACCTCGTACAGCATCAGCAGTTCAAACAATCACTTGACACCAGCAGTTCAAATAGACTTCAAACAGTTGCTACACAGCAACAGCAGTTCTAATAAACACTTGACAGCAGCAGCAAGTCCAAACACTTACCACTAAAGATCAAACTTCATACAGCAGCAACAATTCAAACAACAATAGATAGATCAAATTTTACATAATAATAGCCTCAGATAAAAAAGCAACATATGGATCAAACTGTTACAAACACTTACCATCATCCTCGTACTCATCGTCATCGTCATCATCATCGTTGTCATCATCGTCGTCATCATTTAATGTACTAGCTTGTGAAGACCTATCACAAAAAATACATCAATTAACATTCAATCATAAATTACTTTATTAACCAATTAAATGACCATATTTAGATGCGTACACGTACTTGTTTAGAAGTTTCGGACAATTCCTTTTATCATGATTTTGATTCATTAACCCACATCCGGTACAACGCCTACCCTTCTTCATAGACTTCTCTTTTCCTCCCTTAATTCTTTTACCACTACCCTTTGTCTTACATTGTCGTGGTTCTTTCAAATGAATTTCCGTTGGAACTAGAATAGGCACTTGGGTAGCACTCCCTTCGCCCTCTTCCCTTACACGCTTCTTCTCTGCGAGCCTCTTTTCAGCATATTCGAAAGCTTCATCCATAATTTCAACACCATCTTCAGTTACTAGTGCATCATCAATTACATGAGATGCACGTTGGTGGAGCCTATTTCGTGTCACTAACAAATTTCGGTCACAATTTCCTTTCCCCCCCACAACTTGCCCATCTCTAAGTCTGGTAGCTTTTGCTGACTTAGTCCACCTCCGCAAGATGTATTCTTCAGGTAGTTCCATAACATCATGTCTACTGAAGTACTTCAATATGTGCCGACATGGAATTCCTTCAACTTCAAACTTCTTACAAGAACAAGCAACAAAGTTTGATGACTTGTCCAACGATACCTCACGACCCTTCGAACCAACAACATTTACCCTTTCAACATGGTACACACAACGTTGTTCATCCTCATGTTTCATCCTCAACGAATACGCCGAACTTTGGAAGAGTTCATCTTGGAACTTGTAAAAAACATTCCGCGTATATATTTCACTCATTGTCGACTCCATCACATGTGCGGTTTTCAAAAGTGGCTTCTCATTCATATCTTTGTGAACGAAATCCAGTTCATTATGCCGTATATGTGCAAGAGCTCTATTAAACCGCGTCACAAATTCTAACATAGAATTATTGCTTGAGCAATACCTCTTGAAAAAACAATGTTCACTTTCAGCTCTTTGGCTACTTGTCATTCCAGCGGAAAACATGTCTTTCATATATGCGGGAACCCACCTAGCACGCTTCAAGTACATGGTATTTAACCACTCATTGTTGGACAACTGAGCTTTTTCTACAACAGTTATCCATTTTGCTTCGAACTCTTCAGGAGTATCGGAATTCCATATACAATTTTTGAAATCCTCATAATGATCCCTATAGGATATGGCACCTATTTTTTCAGAAAACTTCATGACAATGTGCCAAATGCAATATCTGTGATGTGTATTTGGAAAAATATTGGCAATTGCTTTTCCCATTGCCGGATCTTGATCACTAATGATCATTTTAGGATGGCCTCCTGGCATAACTTTCAACCATTCCCTAAAAAGCCACTCAAAATATTCAACCTTTTCTTCAGTTAAGAACCCACACCCAAATAGTGTTGTCTGCCCGTGGTGATTTACCCCTAGTATAGGTGCAAAGATCAAAGCATATCGGTTCGTTTTGTAAGTTGTATCAAAAATTACCACATCTCCAAAATACTCGTATGACTTTAGACATGCCGCATCAGCCCAAAAACAATTAACCATATGCCCATTACTATCTTTCTTAAATGAATACATGAAACTTGGATTCTTTTTTTTCTTGCTTTCAAAATGCTCATACAAGTTCATGGCATCAAATCCAGCAAACAATTTCCGATTATCCCTTTGAACATTATATAGATCTCTTTGTAAACATCCAACGTTTTCAAGACCACTGGCTTCCATTTCTAAAATGCTCATTTGTTGGTGGGTTGGCACATTAGCAGCGGCTAGTTGTTGGGTTAAAAGCTCTCTTTGCAAGTGACACATCACGATGAGAGTGTAGCAAATGCACCCTCCTTGGGGACGTAAGCGGGTGGGTATGACCCTCGATAAATTGCTTGATAACAAACCCCTACCCTTTCAAGTCTTTGACAACAACCAATTTTGCACCACAACCTTCTCTGGTTTCCCCCCGTTTCCGTATAGGTTGAGAATTTTTTACAGTAGCTTTTCTGACCCCTTCTTTGCAACAAACGAACTCCTTCCTAATGATTTCCTGTTCCCTATTCCTTTTGCTAGAGTTTTTTCGCGTACCAAACCCAGATTCTCTAGCATACTCATTGTAAAACTTTTGAACATCTTCTAAATTGTCAAAATGTTGTCCAACTTTCGGTACCAAGCAGTTTTTAACTTGAGGAGTGTAAAGTATTTGGGAAGAATTAGCAGATGATTGACACGGTTCAAATGGTGACGGTGATGCAAGTTCTATATCTTCCAAACTCTCGTTTCTAAAAAATAAAAAGACAACAATAAAACTAAGTTAAAAGCAAGACTAGATTTTTACATTACAATAGTGGTTGCTCGGTTTCCGGATTCAGTTCGTACCTTGGTTGTTCAATTTCCATAGAGATTGTTTGTGGGAACAAATCACCCGAAGCCAATCCATCATCATCCGAAGCTAATCCATCCATGTTGCAATCAATAAAAGACTACAAAACATATATAAACAGTAAATCACCCATTTTCACTCTCCATTTAACAGGTTGTACAATGCATAAGGAAACAATAAAGAAGCATTATTGTTGCAACAAAAAGAACCAATGAAAATATTTTAGAGAGGAAGATTATATGAAACAGAAGGTAGAGGATAGTGAATTAGTCCTTAAAGACAACCCCCAAACGGATAAAGCAACACATACCAGAAGTAAGATTGAATCTTTGATCTGAACATCATAGCCTCATAGGCAATGTCCTCACCATGGTGCACAATGATTTCAAAGTTCTTCTTTAAACTTTTTACCTGTGCAATTTGTTTTGTGGATTTTTGTTTGCATGTATAACTTCTCCCTCTCTCTTGTCATAACCAATATCTTGTTGGAAAAAAAAAACCTTACGCTCTCGTAATCAGTGATAAAGGAAAATGGTGGTGGTATATTGATACGACTTATATTTAGCTTGACTAATTTCGTGATATGGTCATGCGGCATGCCTTGAACATGAATTCGGATATTAGTAAATGAATATGAGAAAATCTGTCCAGCTCAGCCTCATCTTTCAGAATACAAGGTTGTATCTCATTATCTGCAGAAATTCTATTGTGGTTAGAAATAATAAAATCTAAACATGACTTCTGTACACCATCCCTCAAACGTCAGAAGAGGAAAAGTGAACCTTGCCTATGTCACGAACCATGCTTAATGCAGAATGTGAATGGCTTATACTTGTGACATCATTTTCAGCGATTGTGATCGATAGTGAAAACAAAGGAGATTGTAAAAAATCTTACGCTCTCCTAATCAATAATGTGTTGGAATCGTAGTGATGAAGGAAAATACTAATTGTCCATTAAGGAAAATACTAATTGCAAATCGAAAAAAAAAAACCTAGTTCGTCTACATACATCGAAACCCTTGTTCGAACCACAGAAACGAGACAGGGAGAGACAAATTCGAACCTAGGAATGATGATTTCTTCTTGATCGACCTCGATTTGTTCTTCGATCGGGCTGTATATTCTTCTTCTTCGCGATTGCGATCTCTCTCTCTCTTCGTTCTTGGTCTCTCTCTCTCTTCGTTACAGAAGCGTCTAAGAGAAGCTTCAAGCTTCACCCGTTTTCTTATGACCCGCGAGACCCGCGAGAAGTTTTTACCCGGACCCGGTTGCTTTTAACCCGCGAGGTCAGTCGTTTTATTAGAGCCGTTGGATGCGATCCAACGGCTGAGATGCAAAGTGCGGATATAAGGTATATCCGGGTGTCCGGATTGGATCCGGATTGTATATATATATATATATATATATATAGAGTCCCCTTCCTATCCAAACCACAATTTACGGACCTACCGTCCGGACTTCACTTTCCGGACCAAATTTCGACGATCCGAACCGTTAGATGTGTTGGACCTACCGTCCGGGTATTTTTTTTTGCCAAATCTTCGCGTTGGACCTTAAAAACACGTTTTAAACACATCTAACGGTTCGGATTTTCAAAAAAAAATTGGGAAGGTGGAGGTCCGGATTTTTTTAAAATCCGGGAGCTTGGATTGGAAGCTCGGTGTATATATATATATATACCTTCCCAATTTTTTTTTGAAAATCCGAACCGTTAGATGTGTTTAAAACGTGTTTTTAAGGTCCAACGCGAATATTTGGCAAAAAAAAAATACCCGGAAGGGCTTGATCGGGGCAGTTTTTCACAAAAACGCTATATAGGAAGGTGGAGGTCCGGATTTTTTTAAAATCCGGGAGCTTGGATTGGAAGCTCGGTGTATATATATATATATATATATATATATATATATATATATATATATATATATATGGTTCGGATCGGATTGGAACTGGAATCATGAATGTAAATCCACAAACCAAACCACTGACTACGGATTCTAATTTTTTTAAACCAGGACCAAACCACGCTACTTAAAAATCGAACCAAACCAATCGGTTTGGATTGGTTTATTCTGGATTCACGGTTTGATGGATTTTCTGCTCACCCCTAACATCCATCGACCGCATGAGGCACTGGTAGAATCCGTTGGCTTCAAGAAACTAATCTGTCTGCTCTGGCCGTACATAAAGACCTCCTAAGCCTAAAGAAATTGAACAAAGAGAAACACCACAGATCAAAAAAAAAAAAAAAGAGAAACACCAGGAATAGAAGGCAGGCATCAGAAGTTCCATGAGATTTGGAAAATCAGGAACTATAGAACGCAAAGATCCATGGAGATAAAGATTGGGGGACTTCTGCTGCCTTGGAACTTTGTTTCTTGCCTCTTCTGGTTTGGGGTGCCCCAATTTTGTACAAATGTAACTTGCCTTAAGCCCTTCTGGGTATTTTTTTTTTTTTTTGAGATTCCTCACAGAAACTCTTAAAAACACATTTTAAAAACATTGAACAGTTTGGATCGTCGAAATTTGATCCAAAAAATCGAAAATACCCCTAGGCCCGCATGAAAATTTAAATAAGGGTTCCTTATTAGAAGGGGCTCATATATATAGAAATGTTTCAGTCCACTACTCTTATCATCCACACCGTCCACATGGACCACATCTTTCATTTCCCGATCAAATTTTGATGATCGGAACCGTCCAATGTGTTTAAAACGTGTTTTTAAGGGTTCCTACAAGAAATCATTAAAAAAAAAGACTAGGAAGGGCTTCATCCGAGTAGTTTTCGATTAGATACAATTTTATCGAAAACTGCTCAGATGAAGCCCTTCCTGCTCTATCTTTTATTTTTTATGAAAGGGCTTCATCCGAGTAGTTTTCGATTAGATACAGTTTTATTGAAAACTGCTCAAATGAAGCCCTTCCTGGTCTATTTTTTTATTTTTTATGATTTCTCATAGGGACCTTAAAAACAAGTTTTAAACACATTGGACGGTTCCGATCATCAAAATTTGATTGGGAAATGCCTCGTCCGGACAATCGCGGACCGTAACTGTCCTTGGCTGGATAGTTACTGTGTGTGTATATATATATATATGGATCAACTTCTAATGAGGGATCCCTCATTTTAAATAAAATGAGGACCTCATGCTTCCCAACCAAATTTCAACGATCCGAACCGTTAAATGTGTTTTTAAGGTCTACCGCGAGGATTCGTCCAAAAAAAAATTCCCGTAAGGGCTTCATCCGAATAGCGTTTTTAACAAAAACTGATCGGATGAAGCCCTTACGGGAATTTTTTTTGGACGAGTCCTCGCGGTGGACCTTAAAAACACATTTTAAACACATCTAACGGTTCGGATCGTCAAAATTCAGTTCGGAAAGTGGAAAAATTGCTTGGTCCTCATTTTATTTAAAATGAGGGATCCCTCATTAGAAGTTGATCCTATATATATATATATAGGAACCCCTTCCTATCCAAACCGCATTTTGCGGACCTAACGTCCGGACCTTCACCTTCCCAATTTTTTTTGAAAATCCGAACCGTTAGATGTGTTTAATAGGTGTTTTCAAGGTCCAACGCGAAGATTTGACAAAAAAAAAATACCCGGAAGGGCTTGATCGGAGCGGTTTTTCATAAAAACGCACAAAAAAAATTGGGAAGGTGGAGGTCCGGACGTTTTAAAATCCGGGAGTTTGGATGTGAAGTTTTTTGTATATATATATATATATATATATATATAGAAGGAGCTCTCTCCATCATTGTTTTTTTATTTTTTTATTTCACGAATCATGAGTTTCTCAACCCCCCCCCCCCCCCCCCCCCCCCCCCCCGGCTTATTTTTATTTTTATTCGAAATCTTAAAATTCGATCATAATTTTGTATTTTTCTCATTTTTCTTGTCGAGACAAATCAATAATCTACAAAAATTTGATGCAAAACTAACAAACACAAAAAAAAAAAAAAAAAACTGAATAAAGACAACAAAAGGCCAAGTTGACTTCTTTTTTTTCTCCAAAAACTGGCATGTCATAGGAGTGAAGTTACAGATTGCCATGTATCATTAATGCACTTCACCAACTTAGAGATTTTTTCAACACAATTTCTTGCCATCGATTTTAGTTATTTTTCGTAAGATGTTTGCTTATTATTTTAGGGGATTCAAAAAATAATAATAATTGGGTTATGATCACACTTTATATGAATAACAGAGAAAAATAGAAGATTGTCAGGATTGAAATGATCTCTCAAAGAATTTTGTTAATATAGTTTTTCTTTGAGCCAGATGATTTTTCTGGGTTTATGTTGAACAAAAGGTTTGTTTGACAAACGGTGTTTCTTTTGATTCTTTATTTTTTGAATTTATGTGAGAGTGGGAAAACTTGTTAAAGTATTTGATTGGATAATCAATATTTCAGACGTATTGCACCTAATACTTTGTCAAAAATGTCTAAATACATACACCCTCAGTCCAGGGACGGAGCCAGGATTTTGGCGTAGGGGGGACGGATATACAAAATAAAAACTACGATATGAATTTTTACTAACTCAAAAAAAAAAATTGCAAAATAACACAAATACATATGAAACTAAACATGTTTCTAATATCAACTCAGATTGCAAAAGGTATTAACGTTCATCTAAGCTTATCTAGTATCTACTGAAACCAGACATCTTGAACTGTGTTCGACGCTCTTTCTTGTTATTAAAAGCATCAATGATAGAGTTTGTGTCCAACCCTCGAGCAATATCTTTCTCAATATAAGTGATCAAGAAATTTGCTAAACAATCATCCTCCATCTGTCGTGAAGTCTTGTCTTCACACATTTCATAGAAGAAAATGCATGTTCAATTGTAGCTGTTGAAACAGGTAAAGTTAATATAAGCCGAATCAACCTATTGACAAGATGATATATTGTGCATTTTCTTGTCTTCGCCAACACTTCACTCAACTTTCTGGATCATTGATGATGTCTCTTAACACTGAACAAGTTGCACTGAACAAATCCATCAAACTAGAAATAGAACCCAAACTAGAACCCCATCGAGTATCAGCAACTCGTTGTTTCATAGCTTGATAAATGTTAAAGAATTGTAATTAAACTTCATTAATACCAATTTTAGTACAAAGTTGTTTCATAGCTTGATAAATATTAAAGTTGTTACTATTATTTTTTTTAACGAAAAAACGGAGGGGGGACGGGACTATATAGTTTGATGATAAATTATTTTTTTTTAATGTAATCGTATGAATTTTTTAAAACGTAGGGGGGGCGACTGCCCCTACTAGCCCCTCCCTGGCTCCATCCTTGCCTCAGTCCCAATTTAAATGTCCCCTACGAATTTGCGAGCATTTTTAAACCTAAAAAAATATATTTGGACATTTTTTAAAAAATATTTTTACACCAAATTAAAGTACTGGTGTAAAAACGTTTAAAAAATAATATGCAGAAATATGTTTTTTTTGGGGTTGAAAATGCATGCAAATCCATTGGGGACATTAAAAATTGGGATGTGGGACGGAAGGAGTAGTAAGTTTTTTTCCCGCCTCAAAATGGTGCACCAACGAAAACCGTGGTATATTTGCACCAAGAAAAAATAGTCGACTGTTACGTTGGTAGGTATGGTCATATTTTGTGGCATCAATAGTCTTATTCTATGGTAAGTATCGCATTAGTGACGGGTAATTGTGATTAATTGTCAATCAAGCACTACCCTAATGTCAACTACAACTATTAATCGTTACAATAACACGTTAATCAATTGCAGAAATTAATTTAACTTCTTATTTTGTATAAATATGATTGAATAATAATTGTATTAAAATACTTTATCTTAATTCAATGGAATGTTCTACTAAATCATTTAATATTTATTACTTATTGATTTAGCATTTTTCATTCAATATTATTATCACAATTATTGTAATTTGTGTTTTAATAAAAATTACTTTTGCAAGTTATTAATTATTGATTTAGCCTACTTTCGCACACAAGTAGGCTAAGGCACCTTCTACGTCACCATCCACAAACTCTATATGTCGCTAAGCCATAAAATGATTGTACAGATCTTTTTGCGTGTATCTAATTTTGTTATATCCACCAGATTGTTGTGCGGCAAAATCCATAATGTGAGTTCTAATACCAACTTTATGCATAATATTGGCAGAGGCTTTATCAGGACTTCTAACCTTCCTTTGGGAGTGGAGAAAGGGAACACCATGAGGCCCTATCAAGGGATGGTTATGGAAGCTTACGAAGTTAGCACCACATACTTGCTTGACTTTCTTTTGAGTTTGAGATAAAATAGGGTAAAAAATGACCATAGTTAGTGGTAAATATGACCTCAAATAGGAGAAAAAAGTCCATACAGTTTGGTAACAACATTACTGGTAACTATTTTAATTTCTAATAGTAGAAATTTCCATACATTATGGTGTGTATGACCTTAACAAATTGTAAACGTATCATTTGCAAAAGATGCATCTCATATTTGCCAAACTTAAAAAAATGCCTACATTAAAATGTCAAACGTATCATTTGTGATCAAGATCCAGGATCTAAGCTTTCTTATTGTAGAGAAACTTACTTGGAGAAGCTCTTCAATTTGTTGTTCTTCAAAGTTCCATAGCTTCTTTACTATTAATTTTATGAGACAAAAGATGTATGGAATAGTAGAAAAAACTTGCTACAATCTAATTGAGAATAAGTTTTGAGTAGTTTAAGGTAGGTAGGAGAAATTTAGTTCCATTTGTGGCACAGTGTGTGATAGGTAAGCAATAATTCAGACTTGTTGCACCTTTACAAAAATGTCTGAATACGTAGTGATAGGTAATAACAGAAATCGTAATATGTTCACATCAACATACGAATGTTAGGGTGGTAAAAACGATCACATGTTATGGTATTCATAGCCTTATTCTATGGTAAATATGGTATTAATGATGGATATGTATACATTTATGTAACATAGTTAAT